>JASAMY010001220.1:0-60486 GCA_030248085.1 Paralinhomoeus sp. GSCO2_6 | reverse complement strand
CTATCATGGCTGCGCAGCACCACTTACGCTCTAGAAAGGGTATCGTCCAATACTTCGTCCAATGGGTTGAAAAACTCTTGAAGATTTTTTTCAGGGGAAGACGGCAGCTCGTCAGTGGACGGCGACAGTTGGACGACGGGGACGGCGGCGGACGAGGAGGTGGAGGAGGGCGCGGAGGCGGCGGCGCTCGAGACCGCCTCCCACTACCTGGGCGGACGGAAGCGCCACCGCAAGGGCGAGGAGCACGTCACCATTCACAACACGCCCAAGAAGAGACGCGTGGACCGCGACGGCAGTAGGCTCTCTTGCTCTCGTGTTTCTGGGAACTCAGGTAAGGTGGGCATTGCGCAGAACTCGCTCTCTGCAAGACGTCTACTGCTGGCAGTGTCACAAACTCTGCGTTGGCGAGGAGGCGCTCGACTGCGCCCATCTGCGTGCGCACCTTCCACGCGATCTGCGTTGCCGTCTACCGGGCAGCGGAAGGCGACGACGACGACGACGACGACGGCGCCGGGCAGACGGCGAGAGTGGCAGCGGCGGCGGCGGCGTCGAGGGCTGGACGTGCGCCGTTTGCGAGGCGATCGGCCGCGCCGCGAAGGCTGGGGGCGGAGGAGGCAGCGTTGATGAAGGGGCGGAGGCGGAGGAGGCGGCGGAGGCGCTGGGAGAGCTGTTGGAGCACGCGTTGGCGCGGATGCGGCACGCCGATCTCGACGCCCTTCCAGAACGCGGTGCCGGTGGCGCTCGTGCCCGACTCGACTACGGACCGCGTGTTCCGGCCCATGGACCTGGCGCTGCTCGACCGCCGCGTCCGCGACCGACGCTACCGCTGCGGCCGCGCCTTCCAGGAGGACGCGCGCTGGATCGTCCACAACAGCGCCATCTACAACGGACCCACCTACCGCTACACCCTAGACGCCGCGCTCATTCTCAAGATCTGCAAGCACGAAGTTCGTCGGGCGCGCGCTGCCCCAGGCACACAGACCAGCTCCTCGTGCAATGGTCGCCGTTCAGCTCGAGGAAATCGCCTTGTGCACCGATTGCTACCGGCAATCGATCAGGAGAGCGCCCAATTGGTTCGCCCTGCCCTGCGTGAGTGGCTCTCTGCGGTTTTTTTCGCTTCCATGAAAGACGCTGTTCTGTGCCGTGTCAGAGCCGGCCCCACTGTCTGGTCTGGGCAAGACTGACCGGATTTCCTTACTGGCCCGCCAAGGTATACTCACTTGCTTGCCGCGGTGCACGGATTTCAAGGGCGTGCTCGTTGTTAGGCGCTGCGCTTGTCGGCCAACGGCCAGCACGTCGACGTGCGCTTCTTTGGCGACCACGAGCGCTCTTGGATTTCCGTCAACCAATGCTTCCTTCTCTCATACAGCAAGCCCTCCACCGCCAAGAACCACAGGTGAGGATGTGCCTCTGTCTCTGAGCGGGTGGTGTAGCACTCCTCCCTGGAAGCTTTTCCCAAGCCTACTCTCTAGTCACAGCTTGGTGAACCGCATCTTTTTTGGTTTCGAACTCTACGAAGTGCGTTTTGCACTGGTATGTGTTGTACCGGATATTTGCAGAAAGCAGGGCTTGGACAAAGCGATGGCTGAGCTACGCAAGCACGTCGACCTTCTCAGAAGCGGCCCGCTGCCCAGCTTTGGATATGCGCCGCCAAAGTGGGCGAACGAGTCGCGTATATCGGAAGTATTTTTTTTTCTCGTGTTCCTTTCCAGGACTTTTGTAAAAGAGGAATTCTTGAACGTGGCGACGTGCGCACTGTTTCAAGAGAGAAGGGAAACTTCAGAGGCGCCGAGCGAGTATACAGACCCTGTGAGTGTTTTTTTCTTTTTGGTGTACGTACCCAACAAGAGGGGCAGCTGCGCATTGGATGCCTTCAGAAGTCGGAGGGGGCCCCAGACGGCGTCTTCACCATGTCGGACGAGTCGGCGGAAGGGACGACGCCCAAGGGTCGCCACAGTGACTCCTCTGGGGCCGCAGGCCAGTCGGCTAGTGGCTCTGGAATTCTGGAGAGGCTGCAGTCTTCGCTGAAGAAGCGCGACTCGGGCCTGGGCCTCTCCGCTTCCGAGGTTTTCAAAGCCAGTGGGTTCCCTTTGGTAATGCTGCGTGAGACTCTCTTTTGACTTGAGATGTCGACCGTGGCGGCGCCGAAATCGTCTGTGTCTGCGAAGTCGCCAGCAGCCGTCGTTGTGAAGCCGATGAACCCGAAGGTGTCGACAGTCGACAAGTTGGTGGCGAGAGCGAAGAAGAGCCTTGGCACGCCCGTCGTCACCGTCTGCGGGCCGGCCACCGCCTCTGCTCCTCACGTGCCAAGGGCTCGGGGTTCGACGTCGTCGGCCTCGCCGCTGTCGACGGGGACGCAAACGGAGTTGGTGGTCGAGAGTCAGCGGCAGCTCGTGGAGGATCACGTCAACGATGTCGGAAATCTCAAGCTCGAGCCAGGCTGCTGAATCGACGACACCTTTTCTTCTAGATGGCTGCGACTCTCAAGGAACGACTGCACGCGTTCGCGTACCATTTGCTGACCAATTCGGTCGACAATGATCCCAGCACGCAACCGGCGTCGACGTCGCAAGCAACGGCCGAGGCGTCGTCCGCTCCTCCTGCCGACGTCGACTTGAGAGTCCGTAGAGAGTCTTCTCAGCATGTAGAGCTGGAGAAGATGAAGGCACTGCACAAGGCCGCTCTGCAGAGCATCGAACAGCAGTACGGTGGGTGGTACTCTGTGCTAGGTACCTTTTGCTGTCGGTATCGACTGCGTGTCTGTCTTTTCAGAGCGTCTGCTAGCCGAGCGCCGAGAGGCGGCTGTAGCCGAGCAGCGCTTCGCTTTGGACGAACTGAGGCGTTCGTGCGCCGCGGAGCTTCTCAGCGCCGTCGCCCTAGCCAAGGCCAAGCAATGGGTGCGTCTCTGGCGCTTGCTTGAGTGAGGCCGCGTGAGAGCGGTTGAAAGCGCCCGCGCTGCAGTGTTCACACTGCCTCGAGGAGGCGAAGTTCTACTGCTGCTGGAACACGAGCTACTGCGGCCTCGGCTGCCAGAAGGCGCACTGGCCCACGCATAGGCCTCACTGCGTGCAACTGCCCACCAACTCGGCGCCAGGACGGCTCGCCGCGACCCGTCAAGCCGCCACCGCCGCCTCCTCCCTACTCCGCCCGCCGCCACCGCCCCCGTACGCGGCGCGATTTTTTGCGCTGCGCCAACGCCAGCCGGTGCCAGCGCTGCCCCGATCCGCCCAAGCAGCCCTCCTGGCACTTCCCCCGGTCACGATGCCGACTTTTGTCACTCATCATCGATGATGACCCCCCCCCCCCCCCTCGCAACACCAAGCCAAACTTTATTTCCCGGATTCGCTGTCATCCACCCACCACCGCCGCACTGCATACTAAAGGGCGGATGAGCTGTCGCAACAACAGGCTTTACGAGTACTCTGCGCTATACAGACGTCCGTTGTCTAAACTGCTTGAAATTGTTGTTTCTGCGGAATGTGCAACGTTCATTCGGTTGATTCGGCGAAATAGAATATGATTGGTTCGCTGTCGTCATAGGAATTCTCGAATGGGCCAACACGTGGCTGTCGATAATTTTTCTTTGGGCGGGTTGGTGTGTGTGTGTGTGTCAATAGTAGTGGATGCGTTCAGTGAAAGCCGTCGTGGTGGTGGTGCGATGCGTCGAATGGCGGCTTCGATGTGCGTGTGCCTATTAGCCGCCCTGGTGTGGGCTGACGAAGACGAAAGCGATTGGGTGGACCCCGGCGACATGACGCGCGGTGGCCGCGCCCCGGAAGCCGCCTCGCCCGCCGTCTGTCAGGAGTGGGTGGTGACCTGCGAGGCTGAACTGATGCTCTGTCGACAACGGTGCGAGAAGGCCGCAAAAAACGACACGGCAGACGGATTCCTCGCTCTCTTGCACGTCGTCAACACGCTGCGTCGTCAGTGGAAATTGGAAAGCGTCGAATCGAGCCGCCACCGGGCTCGCCGACGAACGGTTCGGCTGTTCGTCAGGGCGGAAGACGCAGAAAAATTGACGAGGATCGCGGACTCCGCTGGGAAGATGGATCGACGGCTGGCGAACGATTTTCTCGACTTGCTGAGCTCGGTCTTTGTCGACGCGAGCGTGGACGACGCGCTGCCCGAGCCGCAGTATCTCGACCGACTAGAGAAGCACCTGCCCTGGCTGAACGTCTGCCTCTTGGTGCCGGCCTTCTGTCTTCTCTGCCATCACGCTCTAACGATTCTCAGAATCGGCTACGGTCGACTGACGGCGCTGCTCGTCGCTCTGCTCGTCGTCTGGAGCTTCGCGTGGAACTGGACTCGCATCTATAAGGCCGCTGGTTCTATTTTGGTTGCAGCGCCCCCGAATTTGTCTACCGAAAAAATGCTTTGTAGGAGAAGTTGGCGGAGTCGATGTCGCGCGCTGTCCAAGGCGGCTCCGACAGCTGCAAACCCAGGTCGACAGGCTCCGCACTCGTCTATGCCCTCTCCTCCGTCTTCAGCTTCAAGGAAGACCCCTGCACGCAATACTACAAGGTACACCCATCGACCTATACCATACCTGTAACCGGTGGTTGGGAGACTCCTCAAAAACTATCCAACCCTCCAGAATTTTCTAGAATAATGTCAACATGTATAAAGCGATGAAAATTAGTAAATGTGTGTGTGAATAATGTCAACATGTATAAAGCGATGAAAGTTAGTAAATGTGTGTGTGTGCGTGTGTGTGTGTGTGTGTGTGTGTGTGTGTGTGTGTGTGTGTGTGTGTGTGTGTGTGTGTGTGTGTGTGTGTGTGTGTTGAGCACCTTTCAGTGCAATATGATCCTAAGAGCTGAATATCGCTATTAAATGCAATTAAACAAAAAAAGTGCCTGTTTTGGGGCCTATTTTGGCGAAAGGTTTTTCAAAAGCTCTTGTCATCGACCCCCCCCCCCCCTTTACCCCGAATGCCCAAACCTCCTCTCCGCCAGATCCGGTTAAATGGTACGCCCTATAGAGGCCGTCAGTTCGTCTGCACCTTTGGGACACTGTTGTCACTGACAGGATACGATGGTCGACCCCCTCTGGTCGGTCTCGCCCATGGTGGTGGCAGCGGAGACGGCTTCGCAGCTGCTGCTGTCGCCGCTCGAGCACGCAGGCCTCTATTGGGGCCGTTTCCTCAATAACTTCTTTGGACAGCTGCCCGTGCACGTCTGGCCCCTGGCCATGGCCGCTCTGGCCGGTGGCGCGGTGCTGCTGTTCCTGCTCGTCGGCGGCTACAACGTCTCCTTTCTCTTTGGACTGCTCAGCGTCCACCGCACGCCAACCCCGTCTCTGCTGGCCCCACCGCCGCCGCCGCCGCCGCCTCTCGAACCTGCGCGCACTAAGATGGAGCCCCTCTTGGCGGCCCCCTCGCCCATCGGCAGCCGGCGGGAATACACGCGCATTCGACGACGACTACCCGATGAATCTCGACCAAGAGCCAGAAGCTGCAACCGACTGTGATATTTGCCGTGTTGAGTTCTTGCGTTGTGGAATGGGTGCACAACGCAATCAATGCGGTCGTGGTATTTGTGAACGATTAATGCTGAATTGTTGAACTGATTGGCCGTTCCCCACACACAAAAGAAGAGAAATGGAGTAGGAGTGGGTAGGAACAGTGCGTTGGCTGTATTGAACGACGCTGTAAATGGAGTAGAGTGGAGAGAACTACATCTCTGCTCGAGTGCAACAAGTGGGTATCAGTCTCTTCGCGCTGACCGGCTACAGGGTACGAGTACTGCTACTGAGTGTTCCACTGCAAGTGCGTGTTTACTTTAAACGGCTACCAGGCGGTCGGGCACTGTGTCAAACGGGTACAAGACAGGTAGTCCTCGCTCGGTTACAGGCACCACTAGCTATGAAACAAACATAATGATAATCAGTGATGTAGCCTTACTTTCCGTTTTCTCTTAAACTTGCTAATTAATATACTAATAAATATGCTAATAGCACCGCTTACTTTGCGTCGTTTGCCGAAGCCTAGTTACCGTAACAGTGGCACGGTAACTCACACAACTCGGTATATTTGCGTAACGTAAATGCTGTAGATATTTCGGTGCTTCTAAGCGTAAAATAACTTTCCCTTATTTTTTAAATTTTAAATTTCGGGTCGCTGCTTTACGTAGTTTGCTTCGCTTTGTCTCAATTCGCGATTGTGTGAAGAAAAGTTGCGCATCATGAAGAGGTCGTCGCCCGTAACGTCGTCAGAACTGGGAGAAACAAGGAGCAAGGTACATACTTGGCTTGAGAGAGAGAGTCGTAGACAGTTAGACGAAGCAAGTCGTGCACTGCAGATGGCACGTCAGCCTTCCGCTGCATCGGATTCGCGCGACAGGCACAGACGGGACTCGGCATTTGCCGACATCACTCAAGGCGCCGCTCTGTCGAACGTCGCGCACAGTCAGTGGCACATGAGGGCGGCTGTCGTCTTTTGCTCTGTTCTGCAACTGGTTTGTGATTTACTAGGCGCTGCCGACGACACGCTGGCGCTGTCGACGAGCATCGTGTCGGGCACGGGCAAGTTCAGACCAGCCGCCGGTGAGCCGCTCTAGTCGACTGTGGCGCTCCGGGTGTCTATTGGTGGGCCGTCTCGGTGCAGACGGTGCTCCCTTTGCCTTCGTCACTTCGACGCCGGCCGTGGCTGCGCAGAAGACGGCGCTGGCCGTCTCGCCGTCGGCGTCGACCGTCGCCGTGGCGGAGGGGACGCGTCGACGCAGCAAGTCGGTCGGCGAATGCGGCGCCGGCGACGACGAGTCGACACAGGTGGCCGTGAGGCGCTCGCTCGAGCTCGACGACGACCCTGACAAAACGAACTATGCGGTTGGTCACTACTGAGCTGCGTTCTGTCGGACTCGTGTCGAGTCCGTGAAAGCCGCTTCAGCCGGCTCAGCAGCAGGTGACATTCCGAATGCCGACGGCGCCGCGCGGGGAGCAGGCGACGTTCGCGAAGTCGTCGGGGCCGAAGCGGTCGAAAATGAGCGCCACCTTTGTGATGAACGCGTCGGCAGCGGGCACCCCTTCCAAGCAAACGTCTTCCTTGTCGTCCTCGTCGACTGCCGCTTCCGCGACTCTGCTGCCCTTCTGGAGCCACTACGCCAAGTTCGCCCTGCACGTGGAGGGCGTCGTGACGAAGTTTGCGGTTCCCTGGATCAATCGAACGCTGAGCAACGCCTTCGACGAGCAACTGGTGGAGAGGGCCGAGAAAGAGATGGAGCGACGCAAGGCCGGTGCGCTGCGCAGCCCGCATCCCACTACCAACTCGACTTCCTCAGCGCCCTCTCCCATGCGTTCAAGGGCTGGCAAAGGCGCTGCTGTCGAAGGGCGCGCCCGTCGAGCGGCAGCTCGAGGAGACGTTCAAAGACGTGGCGGCGGAGGAGCTCTACTCGGAGAGACGGCGATTCGACGAGCTCAGCGGCAAGATGAGCGCCTTCATCGCCCAGCCTCCAGTCCGCACCCTACTCGCCAATATCGACTCGGCTGTCGACAAGATGGACTTTTTCGTCAGGGAGGACAGAAAGGTCCTCAGAGAGACTGGTACGTGGAATGGCTTTGTGAAGCTTTCACACGAGTTCTGATCAATGTCGTAGCGTTGTAGGACTGCAAGACGAGCTGTTGCACTTGATCCGCTCGATCAATCCGCTCTGGCTGCGTCTTGCTTGCGTCGGCTTGTTCGGAGAAGCGGTGTGTGGGACTCGCTTTTTTGTGGGGGTCGGAGTGGTGGAATCAGACAAATTGTCTGTCCGTCCGTGCAGGCGGCGTCGCTGCGTTCCGCCTCTTCGTGTCCACGGGAGCTGCAGCGGCTGTGGCACTTCGCCCTCTACCACCTCCTGCACGAGCCGAGTGTCGAGCGCCGCTACGGTAGCAAGGCTCACCACGCCTACGGCCTCAACAAGGGCGAGTCGCCAACCGTGGCGCTAGTGCCCTCGAGCAAGCGCGACGATGTAAAAACTTCAGAGGCGCTGAAGAAGCTCAACGTTCACTTCCTCAAGTCCGTGGTCCGGCTGGTAGTGACGCTCGACTTGGCCAAGGTGGCGCGACTCATTCCAGAGGACCCCTGTCTCTTCGTCAGAGGCGGCGTCGCCTACAAGGTCTGCCACGTTTTGGGGGACGGCTGGAGGGAGGTTGTTGTTGGATTGAGGGCAACGCTAGGAGGCCAAAGACAATCGGAAGAACGCCGTCTGCAATCTAGGGCCGCGATAGAACGAGAGAATCCGTTGACAATGAAAGCCTCGTTAGTCAGCACTGAGTCCATCAAGAATCGAACTGACAACTGTGCGCGCAAGTCGCCGATTCTCTATCATTAGGTCATCCGCTGCCCTAGAATGGGGAGGGGGTGCAGTGTCCAGTTGGGCAATGAGTACGCGTTGCAGAGCGCGTTCGACTTGCTGAGCTGTCTGAGTAGGGAGTTCCTCAGCGGGCAGGGCAACGTGGTGTCGGTGCTCAAGAAGTTGGGCTACCGTCCCACCTCGGAGCAGGGTTTCCTCGAAGAGTACCGCTTCAAGGTTCACACGCTCAGTCAGGATGTCAGAGACGGAATACGCTTGACGTGAGGGCGGTCGTGTGCGTTTGCTGGAGTCATTCGTTCTACGCTACTGAGACCACCCATGTTGTAGGCGCCTGGTCGAGCTATTGACCGGCGACTTTTCCCTGACGGCGCGCCTCCAGTGCCCGCCGGAGAACATCACTCGCAAGGAGCACAACGTGAGGGTCGCCCTGCAGCGACTGCCCGCTTTTCTCACCGGTTCGCTTGGCTGATTGAAGTTCACGGCTAGTGCGTGAGCGAGACACGACCCACATTTCGCTACGTCGCAGAGGGCGTCACGGCCAAGGCGATCGCGACGGGACACAAGGACAAGACCATGCTCCTACTGGCTCGGCTTTACATGCACTTTGTGGTGCGCGCGCGCACGCCATTCCAGCTGCCGCCTGCTCGGGCAAGTACCAGTGTTCAGAGCGCTCCGACTCTGCAACGGTGGTTTTGCACGAAGTTGGGCGTCACGCAAGAGAGGAAGGCCTTTTCCCGTCTCAAGGAGACGGTGCTGGCCCTTCAAAGTCGACACAGAGGCGCCGCAGTCCGACGCGCGCTGGCGGACTGGAAGCGACGGGCCGCCGCCGCCGTTCTCATTCAGAGAGTGTGGCGTCGACATCAGCTGAGAACGAGGCTGACGCAAAAGCTGGTGGGCGGGTTTGAACTTTGAGGGCGTGCTTGGTGTACGGTAGCCTGCAATGGAATTGTTGTCTGTGCAGCGCGAGGTGACGTCGGCGCTGCGGCTGCAGCGCTGGTGGCGGGCGAGAGGCGTCCGACTCGACTTCCAGCGGCAGCGTCTGGCCGCTTCCCTGCTGCAGCGTTGGTGGCGCGACACGGGCAAATGGCGCTGCCTCATACAGAAGTTGAGGGTCCTCGCCAACTACCAGCGGAAGGCCAGGACGATTCAGGTGTGGTGGCTCTGCTGATTGCGCCACTGCTGAGAAGTGACAATCAATTGAGTCGGACGCATTCCAGCGCTGGTACAAGACGAACTGGCAGCGACGCCGCTTCCTGGTCAAGCGAGCGGCCGCGGTCCACGTTCAGCGGTGGTGGAGACGGCTGAAGACGTTGGCCGACTTCCGCGCTCGCGTCTGCCGCGCTCTGGCCACCCACAGGGCCGTCGTCGCCCTGCAGGTGTCGCGGAACATCTGACGTTTGGTGATGTACGATGCGGTATTCAACTTCAGGCCCAAATTCGTCGTCGCGCGGCGCAGAAGCGCTTCGAGCGCCTCCGCACGTCGGTGATTCTGCTGCAAGCGGCGGCGCGAGGCGCTCTGCAGCGAAAGCGCCTCAGAACCCATAGAGGCGCCGCCATCGTCCTACAGAAGACTTGGAGGGCTTACGCCGCCAGATCGGCATTCTTGGAGAAGCGGGCGGCCGCTCTGAAGCTGCAGGTGCGTTTGCGGGGGGTCGCGAATTCCCATTAGAGTGGACACGCAAGCATTTAGACGGTGTTTCGACGCAAGCGCGAGGCTCTGGAGACGCGCCGTCGATTCCTTTCCATGCGTTCGGCCGCCGTCTGCGTTCAGGCGTCCTTTCGGATGCTGCGCGCCCGACGCCGCTTCCTCGCCGACCTGGACAGACTGAGAAGAGAGAAGGAGTTGGAGCGAAGCAAGAAAGAGCGGGCAGCCCTGACGATCCAGGTAACAATTAAATTGTCCCGGCAGAGCTCGCGGACGTTGGCTTTTGCAGAAAGTGTTCCGCGGCTGGCGCTCGCGCCGCTCTCTGCGCATCGCCTCGACCGAGCTGGCTGCCGCTGCCGGCGCCATCGCCCAACGACTGCAAGTCGCGACTGGCGCGGCCCAGGTTCGCAATGTTGCTCTCTCGCTAATTGTGTGTCCATTTTCTCAAATTTTCTCAGCCCGAGACGACGGTGGGGGCGAGAGCGAGACGCGCCATCGACAAGATCCAGAGCCAGGACCTTGTGTCGACCGTCAACCTGGGTCTCATGGATGCAGTGATGTCGGAGCTGGGTTAGTACTTCCACGTTGCGTACGTGACGTCATATTCTTCTCCATCGGTTCCCTTGGAGAGTGCCTCACGGCCGTGTCGCGCGAGGTGCGCCGCGAGCTGTGCCGACGGGGCGTGGTGCCGGTGGCGTTCGACTTCCTCCACCACATGAACCGCAGTCGGCACTGTCTCATCGTGACGCGACGCATCGCCCAGGTGCTCTTCCACCTGGCGCAGGCACGTTGCCTTGTCCCTTTGTATTGTATCCGCTCCTCACTCCGTCAACGCCGACCGGAGCTCGCGCGTTCAGAGCGAGCAGCAGAGTCTGCTGACGGGCGAGCGCTGGGTGCGCGGCGTCGCCTGGCTGTTGTCGGCCAGCTTCGGCCATCACCCGAACGTCTTCGTGAGAGCGCTGCTCGTCCTGCTCGGCGTCTCACACTTGCAGGAGGCTAGGAATGAGGTCGTCAACCTGCCTCGCAGCTGCCGCTCGCTCGTGTGTCGGCCCACTCACTGTGCGTTCAGTTCGAGCACGCGGAGAGGGGCGTCGACTGGCGGCTGCTGAGGTACTATCGGTCGCGTGTGGCCGATCAGCAGTGGACCGTGGAGTCGGCCGAGGACGAGCAGCGGCCGTGAGTCGGCCTCCCTGGACGCGTCCGCCGACCGTTTGCGGAAGAGTGAGTTTCGAATTGCCTCAGGCTCGACGCAGAGTCCTTCTCCGCGCTCCTGACGCGAGCCAGCAGCGCCCCGGCGGACGAATCCTTGCTGTCCGGTCGCTTCTTGGTCGTCATCGAGCGCGCACTCGCCGCCAGACGCCTGTCGGCTGCGCAAGCGCTTCGACTCGTCTCGGCCCGGCTCAAGATCGACGCCGACTCCAACCAACACTGACCCACCGCTTGCTACGTTTCCCCGCCCGCCGCTTGTGAAGGAAAGAACGAGCCAGTGCACTCGGCCGAACGAAGACTTGTAGCGCCCCACAGTGCCGCGTATACGCCCGTTTCCGCGTATCCTGTGTTGTATGACGAAATAGTGTAAACTTAATTGGCCGTGTGCCACTGCCAATCGTATATACCGACAAGAATATAACCCGGCAATGACACTGTTGAAGTCGTATCCTTCTCACCTTTGCACTCGAGTTGACACTTTTTTGCAACTAGCTGCGAATGCCGTCTGTAGCTAATCGGGGCGTGGTTCGGCTTCGGTTATAAGGTTGCCATTTGCCAATGTCGCATGCGAAGGCGTTGGCGCATGCGTGCTCCGCGAGAACGTAATTTGTTCAATTCAGCTGTTCGCCTTAGAAACCACCTCATACTAGCGTTGTGTAGAGCTGCGATGGCAACGACCAGTCGGTCCGTTCCAACAAGAATGTTGAACGTGACGCCTGCGTTTTGCGACGCGTCGCGCGCGCTGCACCGCCACTGGGCGGTGATGGGCAGCGAGGCGGCGGTGTGCGTCGTGTGCGCGACGGCTCTTGGCCTCAATGGCTGGCTGGCCGTGGCGGTGGCGCGCAAGCGGCCCTACCACGCGAACGTCTGGCCCATTCTGGGCAGCACGGCGGTGGCGCACGCGCTCTTCTGCGCCTGCCGGCTGCCGACGCCGGCGCTGGCCCTGCTCAAGACGGCGCTGCTCCACGACTGCGCCGACTTCGTGGCGGCCGCGTCCCTCTGCGCCTGGATGACCAACGCCGTGACGCCCGCAGGCCTGGCGGTGCTCTACGGCATCACGCTGCTGGGACTGGAGCGCCTCTACGCGACGCTCGTCTACGCCACCTACGAGCACAACGACTCCTGCCGGTTTCGCGTCGCCGCCATTTCCCTTCAAGTGGAAACATGCACGCACGCCTGTCGTGCATTTCCATACGAAATGTGTTGGCACCGTTCAGTGGCTTCCCGCAATTGGCATTTCGGCAATAACGCTCGCTAACATGGCCGAAACGAAGTCGTGGGACACAGTATTGTTGGTGAGATTTAGATTTCTTTCACCTTTTCATTAACGTATTGCTTTGCACTTGAGCACGCAGTTACGGTAGGCGAATTACCACGTATGCAAATATTACAATGTTTTCCTCTATTGTAATTGCTGGAAGACAAAACAACTATACTGGCTACTAGCTGTATGCAGAGCGAAACGGAGAACCTAGGTAGGTACACAGATTCCATTTACGACGACGTCTAACGAACAACTTTGCTTCCGAAGCTTCCGATCGTTGAAAAATGCATGAAAGCGCTTGCCAGAAAGCCGAATGAGCTGTAGGATTGTGCGCACTTTGGTTTCCTGTGCAGATGTGTTCTCCGGTGCAGCAGAAGCCATACGGTAGTTGGCTGAACGCCGTCGTCGTGCCCAGCATGGTGGCCGAGGTGGCGGTGGCGGCGAGTCTGGTGCTCGCGTTGGCGCACAGCGTCCGTCAGCAGCTCCACCAGCGGCGTCGCGTCTACTCGGACGTGGGACAGAAGCGGCCGCGCACCAGCGGTGCCATGGGCCTCAGTCTCCGCTACCAAGTGAACGAGAACATTAAACTGAGCAAGGTCGTGGTGTGGCCTGGCGGTTGTTGTTGTTGGATTAGGGCCAACGCTAGGAGGCCGTCAATGGGATAACATAACCATTTCCATGACGCCTTCCTGGGCGCTAGCCAACGAAGGCCGCCAAATTCTCGATTCTCAACCACTAGGTCTTCCGCTGAAGGCCGATTTACAGCCACCGGACCCGGTCACGGACCCGGACCCGGCCCCGGACTCGGACACGGAGTCCGTCGGTCAAAAGACGCGTTTACAGCTGCCGGACTATCCGCCGGTCTTTTTATGGAAACTAGCCGCTTCAACTCAGGACTCCTGCTTGCAAGGTGCTCCAAAGTACGTTAGTTCAATGTCAATATTTTCGTGTCCTCAGTGATGACTCATCATCAATACAATGTGTCATAAAATCATGCTGCGAATGCTCAGTTGAAAAACAACAATGGCGAATCTGTAAAGTGCTGCAGCAAAAGCCACAGGAAGTCAACCAATGCAATGCAACCAATGCACTTCTGCAATACAGGAAAAGTTCCCTTTTTTGGTGTAACTCTTTATTCAGTCATTACATACCGGTATCCTTCAATTGTACTAATTGGGGCAAAACGCAATTGTTTCGTCCGCTTCCGAAAATGTAAAGCCCAAGTGAAACCTAAGCTTAAGCATAGCCTAAGTAAAGCCTAAGCCTGAGCATAAACATATGCCTAAGCATAAGCCTGGACTAAGCCAAAGCCTAAAATTATGAAAATTTTCATCAGATGCAGTGGACACAGTGGACGCTGGCGCAACAATTGTTTGTAGCCCAAATTGGGCACTATACCATCTTGAGCAGACACACCATAACCCTTAGTTAGCCACCTTGGGTCTAACTTTTCAAATCTACCTATAGGCAGCTACATTGTAATTGTACAGGGCTAATTATGGCAGGACCTAATAATTGGCTTTACTTTGGAATAGCTTACTATTGGCTTGAATTATGAGGTTATTTTCTTGATCAGCATGCTTGCTTACACTTGCCCAATCCGTCCAGCACAACACACATCATATCAATCGTATTGTATTGCATCGTATCAACTTCAATGCGTCTTGTGATTGGAGTATCGCATTGGAATATCGCATTCGTGACCAGCATGGTCAATTACATGGGCTGCCAATTTTCGACCCCCCACCTAATTAGATGCAAAATCCCCCCCCCTAAAAAAAGATGTTTGACCCCCTAATTTATTGGTCCACTCCCTAATCGATTCAGCCCCAACTATGTTCGACCCCCCTAAACAGGTGTTTAACCCCACTATGTACACCGTCTTCACACACTACACTACGTCTCATCCATGCATCGGCACCAGTCGCGTCATCGGCTCGGACGTTATGTACAAGCTGTTTCCTGTAGTACAAGGGTTTCCTCCGGGTACAAGGGTTATAATAGTTGGCGCCGTGGCTGCCGATCGCCAGTATCATCCTCTTGCGATTGCGATGCGACGCGAGTAATGAAGACGCCAGCAACTATGATTCCGTTTCAATGAGGTCAAGCGCTGCGCGCGAGTGCTCGACGTCGACTTCTCCCTCACACCATCGCTGCCGACAATGCTGGCGGCATCACGCGTTTGAGAAGCATTGTGCATTGCATGTTTTATGTAGAGCGAGCCATAGGCGTGCGCGTAAGAACAACGTAAAGCATGAAGGCAGTGTGCTGCACCCACGCACGCACGCATGCATGCATATGATTTATACTGCATTAGGAAGCAACGTTGTGTAAACTGCTGGGCGCACGCGCTGCATGCCATGGATCGATCGCCAACTGCAGAAAATCAACGAATAAACAGAGAATGTGCTTTGGTAACAAGTCTTGATAGCATGAATACCTACAAAACAAAAAGTAATAAGCAAAAAAGTAACAAGTATCAATGGGAGAGGTTTGATCCCAGGACCTCCTGAGTAACCACCACAACACCATAACCAATACACCATTGATCTGTGCGCAACTGCTTTCTAAACACTTCTGATAAATCAGAAGTACGCATAAAAATGTGCCGTATCGCGCGATTACGGTATCGCATTGGAAAACGGATGTGATATTTGTGATCAGCATTGCCGATTACATATGTCCCAAGCAGAATTGACACTCAATTCTCAAATTTGGTCAAACGCAATTTGCATATTCAATGTGTCGTATCTCGTAATTATTAGTAATATAGATGCGCGCCTACACCCTCTTTTGAATGGGTACTTTTGTCGGTACGGTAGAAAACAATTAGAAACAAGCCTCGGCGCGACGACCGGCCAGCTCAACAGCGCCACCTCAGCGCTCAGCGAACGCACTATTATAAAAGAAGAACAAAAATTACGTTCAATTCTAGCAGCGGCCAGAAACTTCCAAGTGCGCTGTCAGAAACTTCCAAGTACCAAAAATTGCGCCAGTATCTGTACTCGGAAGGCGTTTCCGCCAGATTCAAAAAAAGACCGCGGACTAGTCCGCGGACTTTATTGAAAGTTGGTCAACTCGAGTCCGGCGGATAGTCCGGCGGACTATCCGGCGGCTGTAAATCGAAAGACCGGGTCTGCGAGCGGGTCCGGCGGATAGTCCGGCGGACAATCCGGCGGCTGTAAATCGGGCTTGACGTGGCGGCGCGAGAGCCTTCGTCGAAATACCGTAATTGTTTTCGCGGTGTGCAGCTGATGCTGCGCGTCTCCCTGGCGCACATCGGGGCCGTGACGGTGTCGCTGAGCGGCTCTCTACTGGTGCACGAGTACGCGGGCGTGGGCGGCCGACGGGAGGCGCTGTGGACGGCGATGGCGGCGGAGCTGGCGCACAACGGCATCAACTGCGTCATGATCTCGGCGGCGGTCGTGTACCCGCTGCTCTGCTTCCTCAGCAGTCCCACGCTCCGGGACGCCTACGCGCCCGCCGCGCTCGCGCGCCGTCTCCGGCGACAGTCGCGACAGCGCCCCATCGCGCACGAGAACAACGTCGACCCCATGGCCGTCGTCGTCGACATGTGGACAACACAGAAGAAGTGACGGTGCAGAATTAAAGGGGGGGGCTCTAGTTTCCAAAATTTTTGAGATAGTGATGTGGTCAGCTGCGGGACACCCCTGGGAATCACGTCCCGTTCTTACTTTTCCAACTTAATTCTAAGTTTTTCGAGATATTTCCACTTAAACCTCCGAAATTTGAAATCCTAGAGTACCGTAATCTTACTTTGAATTGCTTATGCGGGGCGTCAAGGGTACGTTTTGTGTTGGGATTGTGGCGTATGGTGGCCTCACCACACCGAGATAGCAACGCGAGAAAATTTTTTCGAAAGTGGTCTTATGTCTACAAGCGGGAGCCAGGCGGACGGACAAAACGGCGGACAGCTACTGCGGGGGGACACAGTGGGTACAGTGCGCCGCCGAATAGTACGCTCTGTGACACGAACGTGTTTCTTTTAAAGATGTCGGCATTATCGTTTGAACAATGCGCTGCCGAATGTTTGCATCAATTATTCGACTAGCTGCGACTATATTTTGCTAGCGCACGTACTGATCGAGCGCTTCTGCAGCATAAGGAGAGTCGATTTCAGGTTAAACCTCTGTTTAGATGGCGTACGGTGGGTTTTGCGTGAATAGCTAAAAAGATTACTGTACTCTAGGATTTCAAATTTTGGACGTTTAAGTTGAAATATCTCAAAAAACTTAGAATTAAGTTTGAAAAGTAAGAACGGGACGTGACTCCCAGTTGCGTGCCGCAGCTGACCACATCATTATCTCAAAAATTTTGGAAACTAGAGCCACCCCCTTTAATATGTGTAATACATGGCGCAAAACAATGAACATTTTTTTGTAAATGACAGACAAGTTTGATATTTTCTGAACCGTGTAAGTGCTTCTGAATTGATTTCGCTGTGTAGCGTAGAGTTCAGCAGTTGAACATGGTGTAGATTTCCAGGTCAAATATTTTATTTGTGCATTTTTCATAGCGCTGGGAGCCACTGGCGGATCCAGAAAAAAATTTCGGAGGGGGGAGAAATTTTGCAGAAGGGAGGACCCTGCTGAACTTTTTGGATGTTGCGCCATCTTGGCAGTGGTTTGGACACCTAATCGGTCCATTTTCAACGATTAACGAATACAAACGGCGCCGCAGGCGAAAATTTTGCTGTTTTTTACCACCTACAAGCAATTTTAAGCTTAAAACTAGGCCCACTAGGCGTGTTTCTTCTCCCACCGCCTATCCCTTTCCCCCTTTTCCCCCCTAGATTTCCGATTTCGGGAGGGGGAATTCCCCCTTTCCCCCACCCCTGGATCCGCCAGTGCTGGGAGCGCGCAGTATTCATTGGCGCTGCTGTCCTGTGGCTGCCAACACCAACAGATAACGCGTCGTAGTCGTCTCTTGCGCGATAAATAGAGAAGGTGGGGAGAAAGCGGCTGTCTGGCGCGGCCTTGACGCTATTGGGGTTAGCCTGGGCGATTGTCGCTCTATGTAGTTGGTACGAGCGGACCGACTAAAGAGCAGCAGCCAGGTGCCGCTGCCTTCCGCCCTGGCGACACTGCTTTGGCCTTGTCTGCTCAAGCAGAACAATGGTGACTGCAAAGTACTTTCTGTCCGTGGCGACCGTGTCGATCGGCGCCTCCTTTCAATTCTACAACTTCGGCGTCGTGAACCCGATCCAAACGATCGTGGAGAAGTGGATCAATGACACATACGCCTCGAGAAGTCCCAGGCATGCGCGTTGCAAGACTGATAGCTAATTTCTGTTTGCAGTTTCTAGACGAACATCCTGTTATGTACGTATTATTTGTCAAATGCAAGTACAAGAGATTTGTAACGCACTCGCCAGTCTGGCGATGTCTCCGCTGACGCTGACTGCGGTCTGGTCGCTGGTGGCGTCGAGCATCAGCGTGGGCGCGTTCACGGGCTCGCTGCTGACGCACTACCTGGCGGACCGTCTGGGTCGGCGCAACGGCCTGCTCCTCAACGGCGTCGTCAACGTCGTGGCCGCGCTCATGGAGCTGGGCGCCAAACCGCTCGGCTCGCCCGAGGTGCTGGTGCTGGGACGCCTCCTGCTCGGAGCCAACATGGGCATCTCGAGCGGACTCGTGCCCATCTACCTCACCGAGATCAGTCCCGTCCGCTTCCGCGGCGCCGCGGCTACCGCGCACCAGGTGGGGTGGGCGTGTCCGTGGGCGCACCAAAATTCGCGTGTCGTGGGTCTCTAGTTGGCGGTGGCGTTTGGCGACTGGTTCTCGCTGCTGCTAGCGCTGCCGGGCGTGCTGGGCTCCGAGTCGACTTGGCCGCTGGCGTTCGCGTTCGCGGGCCTGCCGGCGCTGCTGCTCTGCGTCCTCCTGCCCTGCCTGCCCGAGAGCCCTCGGTTCCTCATGATCAGTCGTGGCAGTCGGTCCGACGCGCTCCGCGCCGTCCAGCGACTCGTGGGACACGACCAGTCGCGCAAGGACATGCAGCTACTCTACAGAGAGGCGGCCATAGCATGCGTCCGTCTGCTAACGTTCTTCTTCAATTGTTCCATCTGTTTCAAATAGCATGGTACCAAAAAATATCCAATGCCTACCGCTGGGACACCCTATACATTCAATCTCTTTCTACCCTGGGCACCCTTGGATGAAAGTCCATATTGGAGGTGGGGCGCTATTGGAAGATTGACGGTATTATACGTTTACATTGTACAGTACGTGGTTGTACACTACGCACCTGTGTACTGCAATAAGAACGATTCGATTGCAGAGAACGTCGGAAAAAGGTCTGTCATCGATGTTCACCACACGACACTTGCGCACTCCGTTGCTGATCTCCTTTTTGGTGATGACAGCCCAGCAGTTCACTGGCGCCAGTGCGATCTTCGCCTACTCGACAGACATTTTTATTCAAGCGAAACTTAGTGCGGCCCTTTGTTTGTTGCCGTTCCACGCAATTCATCGATATACACCTGTGCACTGTTGTGCTCGCAGGCACGGAAGCGGCTCGCTACGCTACGCTTGCCATCGGGATCTGCTACTTCCTGTTTGTCATTCCCTCCGCCTACCTCATCGAGAAGGTGGGGCGGCGTCGGATGCTGCTCTTCCAGCTGGTCGGCTGCCTGCTCGGCCTGCTCTGCCTCATGGCGGCCGTGCAGCTGCAGAACGCCTACGCCTACTGGTGGACGAGCTACGCGTCGGTGGGCGCCCTGCTCGGCTACATGGCCATCTACGGCCTCGGCTCGCCCATCCCCTGGCTGATCGCGAGCGAGCTCTTCGAGCAGAAGCACCGCGCCGCAGCCGTCTCCCTCAGCACTTTTCTCTCCTGGCTCTGGTCCTTCCTCATTGGCGTCGCCTATCTGCCCTTCCAGAAGGTTCGGATTTCACTCGCCGCATACCATTGCAAACGTGCTGTAGTGGATCTTCAGTCGGTCGGCGCCGTCTGGAGCTTCGTGCCTTTCGTCGTCGTTCTCGTCGTCAGCACCGTCGCCATGGCCGTTCTCCTGCCCGGTGCGCCTGCGCTCCACAGTCGACCCGACCGCCCTATTGGCGAGCATCGCTTTCAGAGACGAGCAACAAGACGACCGAGGAGATCGTGAGCGAGTTCCGCGGCCGGGCGCGTTCCATCTCGCGCACCGTCAGCTACCCCGTGCTCGCCGTCCGGCGCCGCATCGCCACCGCCACCGACATGGCGAAGCTCGTCGAGGAAGAGCAGCAAGACGACAGCGCCGCTGCCGAGGGACCCGCGCCCAGTGGAGCCGTTGAAAAGGACCAGTTTCTTAAAGCCCCGTCCAAGAAGTACGGCAGCGTTTCGTTCGAGTGATGCCACTAAAAGTTTATTGATGCTGCAGTATCTCATTGGAGAAGGAAGTACAATTAGGTAGGACTGGATGCAATGCGACTTCGTTTACATACAACGCTGAGACTGAATGTGCATCTAGTGAGGGATATGCGGCTTTTTGAAGGCAGCTGGAAGGGTGGGGTGGGGGGGGGGGAGCGAGGGCGGTCGTCGTGCGATGCTCAAAACAGCAGCTGTTGACTGGTAGGTAGGTAGTACCTCCTAGGTAGAATCTCGGCTAGCGTGCGGTGGGGCGCGCCTACAGCCTTCTGGCGTGCCAGCTAGTGGCTTACTCAGCCAGCCGACTGCACTGCTATCCGGCCTTGCCTCGCTGCCTTTTCGTATACCTGTTCTTCCATTCTCACTGAAAAGGAAAACCACACAGAGGAAAATCCGCGGCTAGAATGTCTTCAACGGATTCCCACCAATCCGCAGCTTCACCTGTAGAGGGCAGCGTGTCTCCATTAGCTTGCCTCGAAGCGCAGACAACCGATACGACGCTTCCAGCCGATGACGACGTCGTCAAACCAACTGGGGATGTCCCATCCGGTTGGTAGCAATAGCATAACTGACGCTGTTTTGACCTGGAAATCGTTGCTCCAAAAAAGCCAATGACATGGCAGAGGGACGAGCTGCGGCTGGAGGAGAAGCGTCGGTGCCGCAGCCGTACACGTGTCGGTTCTGCGGCCTGAGCTACAACTACCTGACGACGCTCAAGGCTCACGAGCGCGTGCACGACGTCGAGGAGCCGTACGTCTGCTCCAAGTGCGGCGACAGCTTCCGCTTCAACTGCGAGCTCATCTACCACATGACGACGCACAACGGTTCGAGCCCCGCGTCGCGCTTGTTGAGTGGAATTGCGACTGGTTGAAGCGACTTCAGAGCAGAAGACGTACAAGTGCGAGTGCGGCCGCAGCTTCTACCGCTACACGGACCTCCTCTACCACAACCACCCTGGCGAGGACGACGACGACCGGGCCCAGGCCGACTCCGAACAGATGCCTTCATTCCGTCTCAACCATCCCATGAAGGTATCGCTTTTCGCCTCGCTAACAGTTGTAGCGTCACATTCCACTGTCTGTACTTGGGGTTGGGAGTCGGGATTTTCCGCGTAAGTGCATTCCTGAGTCTGAGATCTACGTAACAGCTTCGTTTGCCGTCATTGACTGACCAATCATATCTAGGGATCACTTTTGCACATACAGTATCAGTAAGCTTATATGAGTTTTGTGTCTGAGTCTTACTTGATTGGCTCCAGCGATTAGGATTACGATATTGAACTTTTCGAGATGCGAGTACATTTTTTGAGAGCAGCAGATGCACCTTGCAGAGTAAAAGTCATGACTCTACTTCAATCTCAATGTTCAGTTGCACACGTCTTCGGCAGTGCGTCGACCGTACATCTGCCAGTACTGCGGCAAGAGCTATGCGAGCAGCTTCGAACTCAAGAATCACATGTACGGACACCGCGGGGAGCGGCGCTTCAACGCGAGCGCCTCCCGCTACCTCATGTCGCGCGTGGACTTCCAGCACGACAACCTCTCCGACTAGCTACTTCCGTAGTCGCCTTCGCTAGCCAATGAAAGAACTTTGAACTTTGAAATTGCATTCTAGTGATTTACTTACAACAATGGCACTTTTCTGTGCAGATTCAAACATTCAAGTGAACAGGAACAACCGCTCTCGCGGGTACGAGCGCGCTTCGAGAACTTTTGGCTTTTTTGTAGCAGAACACAGCAGAGAACTGCTGTGTTGGACTGTATTTTGTCCGTATTCTCCGTCGGTGAGAATAGGCGTTTGTCGGCCAACGCATTGTTTCTAGTTTCGATGGGGTGAGTGAGTGAGTGAGTGAGTGAGTGAGTGGTACTTCGGGACAAGGTGCCTAGACGGTTTCGTAAGTCACTTGAATTTTTCGCTGTTCCAATGATGGTAGCCCATTCGGCGCAGCGCAGTCAGTGTGTGCGACTTCGGCGAGTACGAACACAAATTGCACCGCATCGCATTACAAACGTACTAAACGTACAGAATACCTACATAAATGCTCAAACCTTTTCTTGAACGTGAGCAGATACATGGGTTACGTAGGTACCAAGCAAGTCCTATTGTTGACACGCATGCACGCATGTACGTCGCGCACACACAGGTTGAAAATCCTTTTTGACAAACGTGCGTGACGCGCGACTGCGTGACTGCGTATGTGTAAGCCCAAGCCTAAGTCAAAGAAGCCTAAGCAAGACCTAAGTCTAATCGAGGCCTAAGCTCAAGGTACCGTATTTCTTATTTGGCTACCGTATTGCTCAACTTTTTAGGATCAAGTCGCAATACGAACGGACGCATGTTGGCGATGCTCAACTCCAGCCGGACAGCAGCCGGACAGCAGCCGGACACCCGTATCCTACGCTGAATTGCGTGTTTTTATATGTGCGAACACGAAGCGAATATTCAAATTCAACTGCACATCGCAACTGCGCCATATTGGTTTTGTCTTCGGCTGTTACATTTGATTGAACCCACTCAAGTGATGAAGGCATGAAGCGCAAGATCGAGCTGGAGGTGTGGGCTCGGGAAGATGTGCGCGAGATCTTGGAAGAAATGCGGAGTGGCACGTCCAGCCGCCCAAGAAATCAGCGTACGGCATTCACTAATTATTTGTAACTCGGCGTCGAGTGCGTCGACTGGGAGCTGATGGCCGCGACGGGCGAGCGGCTGACGGCCTCGGCCCAGGCGACGGTGCAGCGACTGCACGCGGCCAGCCTGCTCGGCGCCAACGACGACGCGCTCATCAGCCGACTCTTCTCCAGCTCCAAGTGCTCAGCGGTCGGCGACGTCTTCAAAGCATGCATTTTTATTTGCCCACGTCAAGCACAAACGCTAATTTACCTTGCCATAGGGCGTCCTGTGCACGTGCGTTCGTTGTGAGGCGTGCGGCGCCGAGGTCTTCAACATGGATGCCATCACAGAGCTGTCCTTGGGGCTGGCATCCGAGCCATCGTCACTTCAGGTATCCCAACGAGAATGCGTGTTCAGGTGTGCAGATCTTCCGTTCTCAGAGGACTGCTTGAACGCCTACTTCGACCCTGAGGCGCGCACTGACGACACCTGCCCCAGCTGCGCCGCCACCGACCGCCGCACCGGCCAGCTGAGCCTGGGTGTTCCGCCGCCGTGCCTGGCCGTCCACCTCAAACGGTGTCATTGAACGATTCCCTGTATGCCAATCAGACGCTTTGCTTTGCCACTGAATTGTAGGTTTGACGCGAACTTGAACAAGGTGGGCGTTGCGGTGGACGTGCCCAAGCAGTTGGACGTCGCGCCCTTCGTCAACGCCGCTGTCGCGCAGCAAGGCCCACTCCACTGCCGATCAAGTACCGACTGAGAAGTGTCGTCGTAAGTGCGCGCTCATTTTTACGTTGAGTGACATGACATTCACCACAGCTGCTGGTTTGTTGTGTAGTACCACTGGGGGGCGAGCGTCGACAGCGGCCACTACACGGCGGACTGCTTAGTCGACGAGCTGGGCTCCTGGTGGCGGTTCAACGACAGCAGCGTCGTGCAGCTTGGCGCCGACGCCGACTGGGCCGCCTTCGACAGCCAGGAAGCCTACCTGCTGTTCTACGACCGGCAGACGTGGTGACTCGTGATCTCATGCGCCTCGTTCGCATTGCACGTCTGTTTATGCGAATCTCATTAAGTATTTATTCGCGTAAGAAGGTGCATTTGCGTGTCATCGTCGCCGCCGCCGCAAGGTGCGCCGCATACAGACAACGCCATGGCCCGAGGAATTTTGTATATATTCCGTATATTTTGCACATTTTAAAGGCCGATTTCCAATTAACCGGCTTCCGGCATCCGGCACCGGCGTCCGGCATCCGGCATCCGACACGTCAAACGCTTCGATTTCCAATTGTCCGGCTTTTCCGGACGGAGAGCTTCATACGCACGGGTCTCGTGCCGAATTCTTTTAAGAAAGTTACGGTACCAATTAGAATATTTTAACTGGCAGTGCACAGCGCTGGATTTCGCGTTGTTTTACAGCAATCTAAACAATTTTACAACAAAGGAAATGCAGCGTTTATTATGCGGATAGTGTGCAAACGCCGCAAAGCTACGAACAAAAAACATTCGCTTTCCCTGCTCTTTTCTCTTCCAACGGCGGCCAGCCAGTCGATAGCAAAACCGGCGGCACACAACAGACAACAAGTACCGGTCTCAACGAAACTACATTTATCGCGGATCACGTAGATAAATAAATTGAGCGGCGATTGGAAAGCTCATCAAAACACAAGTCATAATTCCAGCGAGGAGAATATACTTCAGCAGCTGCTAGCTGACCGCTGGCGAGCGGCGGCGCTGAAGGCGTACACGCTGAGCCCGGCTCCACCGCCTTGCTGCTGCCGCCGCCATTTCCCAGACTCGTAGCGACTGTTTTGTGAGAGGCGCCGTCAGCAGCGTGGACCGCGAAGCCGCCTCGCACGCAGTGGCGGCGGTGCCGCGGCGTTTCGGTTTCGTTTCATCTTCTTCCGCTGAACACTGGGCCGGGCGAGAGCGCCCGCGTCAGCGACAGAGTGCCATAGCCGTTTGCTTTCTCTACTATTGTTCTCGACCGTTGTTGAGCTTCTTTTTTTCTAAAAAGAATTGAGAGTTACAAGTTAAAAGAACCTGCTACACTTAACATTAAAATCGGCGTTTAAACAATGCGGCCAGTACTGTACTGCATGCAATCCGTACGAGACCCGCGGCTCGCCGCCGGTTTGAAAGCTTGCCGTACGGCAAAAGATGAAAGTTGGCCATGTCTGTCCGGCATCCGGCGGCCGGCTTCCGGCGTCCGGCAAGACCCGATTTCCAATTGTCCGGCATCCGATTTCCGGCCGCCGGATGCCGGAAGCCGGACAATTGGAAATCGGCCTTTATCTATACGAACTTGTACGATTAGCACGTTGCACGTACTCGTATTTGAATTGGGCGGTACCGTACTTGCAGTTGAGCATCGTTTGTTTCCAGTTGAGCACCGGTAACGCACCCGAACGGAGAGACACCGAAAAACATATCGCATCGAAATAACAAAGGTTGAACTTTTTGAAAAGGTGTGGTTTTGCTTCTCGCCGTCGTCGCTACTGACTATACATATAGGGTGTTTTTTTTTAAATTATCACATTTCTTTTTTGAATAACTTTCGTTTCCTTTTTCGGATTGTTATGAAATTTGGAACACTTATGCTCAAGACTTTGGGATTTTGTCTGAAAAAAGAATCGTCGAATTCGGTTGAGGATTCCGAGAGTTATAGCGCTCCAAATCAGATGTCGCTTTTTGGGCAGATTTCACATGGCGAACAACCTGGGCCGTTGGGTTGGTATGGAGTGGGGGAGGGCGGATGGAGAGGGGGCGGTTTCAGTCGTGTCGTCGTGTTACTGTGCGCCGACCGTATTGAACGAGCTGCGCCAGCCAAAAGCAAAGTTTGGCTTTTGAAATTTGGCATACAGTACAGGATAGTTACGATTCAAACGATTTCGTTTGTAAATTCTGCCCACAAAGCGACATCTGACGCGTCGGGTCAGAATGATATTAATGCCGAAGCAGCGTTCCGAAAATGCCGAAGCAGCGCCAAAAATTGCGAAGCATCAGCGCCAAAAAGTAGTGAAAACTGCACAGAAATAAAGGAACCGTTAAAAGGAAATGTATAGACTGCAAAAAATTGTCATGCCAAGGGTGTTAACGTTCAAAATAATGCCGAAGCAGTCAGAAAATGCCGAAGCAGTCAAAAAAAGCCGAAGCGCTGCGTTTTTTGCATGTACGGTAGGCGCGGTTTTGAAAGTTGCTAACTAAAGCGTAAAAAATCGTAAAATTTAAAATTTAATGGCGAATCCTTGCGGAACTTTTCGGTCGAATGTGTGGACGAGGCGTGATGTTCAGCGTCTGATCTCCGACTACAAGTCTGGAAGATCTGTTTTGTCGCATCGAAAATTGGCTGCCGAAATCTCGGTTTTACTGCATGATTATTCTGTACTTTATGTGCTGCTTGTTATACATGTGATTTTTAGAGGCTGTCAGGCCAGCGCGTCAGTGCTGCGTCAGTTCTTCGTCACATTAGGGACGACAGCATCGGCAGTCGTCCTCTCGGACGACCCAGAATCGTCAAGAACGGCGTCGAGAAACCGCGGTTGTCTCAGCTAAGGAATTCTTTGGAATCCCGTCTTCAGGCCGCCGTTCAGCCATCCGCCGTCGTCTCGGCCCGGGGTACAATAGACCCGTGTTTCGGGGACCATCGGGCCGAGTGCGGCGGAGCTGACGGCGGCGCTCGACGCCCTTGCGCTGCTGACTCGATTTCTTTTTTGGCCACCAAATTGGACGCTGTCGAGAAGAGCGTCGCGGCCGTGTCTGCAGAAGTGCGCAGCTTGCGGTGTACACTCGACGGTCGATTCGGTCTGCAGGACGCGGTTCCAAACTGTGTTACGAGCTGCAGTTCTGAGCTTCAAGACGTGCAGTCTCAAGGAAGCTCGGAGTCGCTGGACTTTCTGCTGGCCAACAATCTCAAAGGAAAAGTGCTGGTAGTACGCGAAGGCGAAAATTTTCGTCTTTATACTCGATATGGACCTGTTTCGTCGAGTGGGGATACGTACTACCGCTGCAATCCGTGCTGCAGCCTCTACAGCAAGCAACTTGGAAGCAACAGGACTACGACTCCTGCTTTGATTCTGAGGTCCAATGGAGTCGTCGCGAGTGGTGCGGGGAGCGTCGAACACCACCCTCAGTGCCCCCTTCTGTCTCGTCAGCAGATCGAGGGGAAGAAACTGGACAGAAAATTCCGACGCGCTGTTCAGCAGAGCGACATGGACCCCCGCCAGGCTCATCTACAAGTACTACAAATTTAATTATCTTTTGTTGGGATTAGAGGGCAGATTCATTGCGTAAAAAATGTTTCAAACACAATAAGAATAAGTGTATACTAAGACTGCGTTTGTTTGCAGGCGCAAATTGAGAGTCTGGCCGTCGCTAAAACTTTCGCGTACAGAATTCCGCTTGTTGGTCCAGAGAGCATTGCGGCATGCATTCCCGGCTGGACGAACTGTCGCCACTCTTACTCACGGCACAAGTTTAAGAGAGGGCCCGCCGTTAGTGACCCTTTCAATGACCTGGCCCCGTACGAAGTCACGTATCGCGGCCGCTCTCTCGAAAGCGACGAGAGGTTTCCATTTGAGAAGTTGATTTTTTCTCAACTTTTGATTCTCATTGTTTAGATGGCTGCTGGCGAAGAGCAAGGATTTGGGTGTGTTGGTGTTCGCTTCCGATCGAGACCTGCAGATCGCGGCCGCGTCAGACATCCTCATCGCAGATGGCCACCCCCACCATACATGTAACTGGGGGGCCCCCCAGCCGAAATTTTACCCCTACCCAGCCCCCCCCAGACCCCCCCCCCAGAATTTTCCTGAAGTTTTCCAACTTGTCTACAATTGTTCAAAGTAGTGTACTTTTCGCCTTTTTCAGTGTATTTTGGCCTTAAAACAGCTAAATAACGCTATTTATACCCTATTTTAACGCATTTTTGACCTATTTTTGACTGAAAAGTGCCTATTTAGACACCATTTTGGGACCCCCTCCCTCTTCAAATCTGAGTACCCCCCGACGCCCCCCCCCCCCCCCAGAAGTCTCTCAGACCCCCCCCCCCCCCACTTCAAAAACCCGGTTACATGTATGACCCCCACGCAGCCGACGTCGGCTAACAGAACTGCCAGAATTACGTCCTTGACGGCGGAGCAGTGGGCCGAGGTAGAACGGCGGCTCAGCGTCGATGCCGAGTTTGTGCCCGATCTCGTGGTGACGAATGAAGACGCTGGAGAGTACAAGGCGCAAATTCGAATGGTCGAGTTTCGTCACATTTCTGAGAACGCGCCTCTCATGGACGACGTCTGTGAAGCTTGAACACAAAATAATTGATAGTCGCACGGTTCGCTTTTCAGTTTCTGCTGCTTTACCTGAAACTAATTCAAATGCGATGCCGGCGCTCGAACTGGCCATCCACGCTGGCGTTCGACCCTTTCTTCTACACGCGGGTCATCTCTGGGGCAGACGTTGGCCGCTGGTTGCAACGTGCGGTTTCGGCAAAAGCACAGCTGTGGCTTTTGCCAGTGAATCCTCGTACGACTACGACCAAGACCAACCACCCTCTGAGCGGCGGACACTGGATCCTCGTGGTGGGTGGGGGAGTGGAGAGGTTTAATTATGACTACTGTTCGCTGACCCCTCATGAGAGTCTTATAACCACCTTCCCGCGTTAAGACTGTCGACTTTCGAGTTCGAGAAGTCCGGTGGTACGACTCCTTCAACCGCAGCGGCCAGCAAGAAGCGACCATTCTCGCGTAAGCTGCTTCTTTGGAGGGGGGGGGGGTGTCTGGAAAGTGATACAATTTTTTTATTCTAGGGCGTGCGTCGAAGACTTCGCAGATACGTATTGTGGGGCCGGAGAGCGTGGGCGGGCTCGCGGTGGCGACAACACAGCGACCCGGGGCGCCGAGTGCGTGCGTCGACCGCGCCGCCCTGTGGCTCGCGTGTGTGCGCAGGTCGAAGACAGCGGCCCTCGTCTGCCTCGACTGCGATTGGCCGTGGCTAGCAGCACCAGTCGATCTCGAAACGGCGGGCTGGTGGCGCACCAACGTCGTCGTCGACTCTGAATCACTACAATGCGCGCTCGGCTCTCAGGAGCGCGATGCTCCCGTTATTTAACAGAGGACTGCGAGCGAGCAGAGCAGCGTGTACTCCCTGTCGCTGTCCGCGCTTGGCGACGCGTGTCGAAGAGCAACCAGCGGCTGTGGCGTCTCGAGCGGCACCGGCGTCGTTTGTAGTGTGCAGCCGTGTGGCGTGTGAGCGATATACGAGAACCGAGAAGAACGGCTTTTCGCAATACCACGCTGCACAGTCCACCACACGGGAGTCGGTCGGTGGAAGAGAAAAGAGAAAGAGAAAGGAAGGGGAAAACGCAACCGACTGGCGATAGCACGGAGAAGTCGCCAACGCCGCGCACTCTGCGTGGGCGTACGAAGGGGGGAAGGAGGGAAGAAGACAAAGAGATGCGAAGGTGGCGTGAGCGGTTGGCACGAGTACGCCACGGGTGCAAAGGGGGGGAAGGTCGTAAGTGCAAAGGCGACAGTTTGAACGTGCGCGCCGCTGCGGATGCGGTAGAACGAGAAGAGCGGGCGCACAGGGGGTCGGTACGAAGTATGGCGGAGAACAGCGCACCGAAATACGACCACCACATATGGTCAGGGCGACGTGCTGGGCGGCCTGGCGGTTCGACGAGGCGAGCCCGTCCCACAGCAGCGGAATGGCGTCGACTGTGGCGTCTTTGCCTGCCAGGTGGCCGAATGCCTCAGCCGCGACTCCCCCTTTGACTTCTCACAGGCTGACATGCCCGTGATTCGACGCCGAATGATGTTCGAGCTGTTGTTCGGCGCATTGCTGGACAGATAATCGTTTTTTTCTGTCCTGCTGTTTCTGTTGGTGACATTTTTTTCGTATCTCACTCGATCGCATCTCAGTTGCTCCATATGTGTCGTTGTCACGTTTTTTTATTAAAAAAATGCGTCTTCGCTAGTAGGGTCAAACTCATACTCATACCTATGCGCGTTGCTAATTCACAAGAGTAAATTTTCCGTTGTTTTAATTTTTTTCAATGTGGGACTACCGTAATTATCATTGGATTTGCGTGTTTTATCATTCAGGCAACGCACCACATCTGATTTGGAGCGCTATAACTCTCGGAATCCTCAACCGAATTCGACGATTCTTTTTTCAGACAAAATCCCAAAGTCTTGAGCATAAGTGTTCCAAATTTCATAACAATCTGACAAAGGAAACAAAAGTTATTCAAAAAAGAAATGTAATAATTTAAAAAAAACACCCTTTATAAACAGAGTATTCTCGATTCTCGGATAGTGGGATGTTTCCTTCTTTGTCGCTTTGCCTTGCCGGAATATGTTTTTTGCATTTGCAGAGCATGTCGATGTGCCACGACCGTCGTTTGTGGAACATTCTTCAGTTGGGCCTGGCGTTCATGCTCACCTTTTCCGCGTTCAACAGCCAAGGCTTTATTGAGGTTGTGCGATTTTTGCTGACCATGGTTTAGTGCTGCCAACGTCAGACAGAGTTGTAGGAGCTCGTCATCAAAGGGCTCTCGAATTCGACCTCCGGCTCCGGTGCCAGCAACCTTGATCCCAATGCTGGCTACATCAGGTCTTTGCGCCTGCGCGGAACGGACGACTAGAACGTACGCTGGAAGACGACCCCCGTGGAATTGCAGTTTGGCGATCATCTATGGCGTGTTCACGTTCGGCAATTTCCTGGCGCCGCCCCTGATCGCGCTGATCGGCGCCAAGTGGGCGATGGTGGCCGGGGCGCTGTGCTACGCCGCCCTCCACGCCGTCTTCCTGCAGCCCACCACCGTCTTGCTATACGCCGCCAGCGCCCTTGTCGGCTTCGGAGCCGCCGGTACCCCCACCACCCCCCCCCCCCCCGCCATCACCCGCCCAGCCAGCCCGCTCGCTTCAGTGATCTGGACGGGCCAGGGCGCGTACATGACGTTGAACTCGGACAACGAGACGGTGGGCAGGAACAGCGGCCTATTGTGGGCCATGCAGATGACCTCGTGCGTGCGCGTCCAACTTTGACATTTGGAACGAGTGTCGATTTTGGAACGAGTGAACGAGCTGGTTCAGCTTGCTGGTCGGCGGCCTCTTTCTCTACTTCATGTTCTACTTTCGCGAGGACGATGCCAAGGGAGGGGGAGGCGAGGGTGGTGACGTCGCCTTCTCCACCGTGCAGCTGCTCTACGCCGTCTTCTTGGCCGTCACTCTGCTGGCCACCTGCGTTCTCGCCTTGCTCAGGACTCCGCCCGTTGGTGGGTGGGTGGGTCGTGGGCGAGGCATAGGTGTAGATTGGTCCAAAAGCCAGGGGGGGGGGGGTGTCTGGGGGTTTCGAGGGGGGGGGTCTAGAGCCATCCCGGATAAATTGACCGGGATCGAGAATTTTGGAGGAGGGGTTGTCGAAGTGAAACATTTCGCACCAAAATAACGTGTAAAATGGGTACGTTTTGGTCTAAAATGGGTCAAAAGAAGGTCTAAATACCACTTTTCAGGCGTTTTTGGGTCATACTACACTGAAAAAGAAACAAAAACACGCATCTTTACCCATTTTTTTTAATATTGAGAGAGGGTTTCCCGCAAGTTCTCCAGGATGGCGATGGCCAGGGGGGGGGTCGCTCCCGCAAAAAAGCGGGACGGCCATAGCCAGGGGGGAGGTGAACCGGTTCCTAGGACATTCTCCCCCAAGTCGTCACGCGCGTTCAATTAACGCCACATTTTATTGAGCCTATAACATAAGTACGTATTAAAAGGAGGCAGCGAAGTCAACCCGCCAGCAGTTCTTTTTTTTCACAAAGTCTTGGATAAAGAAAGTCGACACGGCAACACTTGGATTGATCTCGGTCTCATGTCGGCAAACATGGGCAACCAGTAGACCTAGTTGGAAGCGACAGTTCCGGCCCGTTATGGGGAGCCAGCAGCCATTGGGCTGACTGGGTATCATCTGTCCTTAGCAGCAGTGAATGATGTGTGACCAGAGAGAGGCCGCCTCGCGATCAGAGAAGCGAACCACACAAACAAACAAGGTGGTGCTGGCAAACATGAGAAAAGAAAGTTGTGCTACTGACGAGAGGCGTTGGCAATTGGCATTAGTATCACTTTGCCTTGGACTGTTGCGGCGGTGATAGAACAGCGAGGTAGCTATCACAAGGTAATTCAGCTGGGGAGGGCGCTGACGAAATTCTCGTCAAAGAATCCTGAACCGTCATCAATAATAGATATAGAACGACGATACAATTTTGACCATTACTCTCAACAAAAAAAAATAACAATTTACGTTGCGGTATGCTCACATTCGCAAATCGCACATCTATTCTCGTTAAGCTAATGCCTCCTTTTAATAGTGTACCGCACTATTTACCGTACTAAATGTGGCTCCACATAAGCGCGCACCACATTTTGGGGGAGAATGTCCTGGTCACGGGTGAACCCCCCCTAGACCACCCCTGAGCCCACCTATGGGGCGAGGGAGGAGGCATCGACTGTTGTGCGTGCTCGCACCTACCGCGCGCTCGGCAGGCCGTCCCGTCTACGACCTGCTGGCCGAGCAGCAGCAGGAGGAGCAGGAACGCGACGTTGCCGTCGAGGACGCGCCCGCGAGCGGTGAGGACGAGGACGACGAGTTGAACGAATCGTTCTCGGCGCACAACCCTGCGGTCGTCGACGGCGTCACCTCTCCCGACGCCGAGCACCGGCGCGTCCGACACGCCGCAGGCCCCGACGACGACGGCAACGACAGCGGCACTGATGCCGGCCGAGAGCGCTCCGGATGGAAGAACTTCAGTGAGGGACGCGTTTTTAGAGCGCGGCCGAGCAAAGTCGTCGGCGGCGTGACTTGCAGCTCGAACGTTCAAGCTGCTGAAGACCTGGCCCATGGTCTACTTGATCTTCTCCTTTGTCTACACGGGCGTAGAGCTGACCTTCTGGTCGGGCGTCTACCCCACGTCTCTGGGCTTCACCAAGAGTCTGGGCGGAGGGCGTCTCTCCTTTGTCGGCCTCAACGCCATCGCCATGGGCCTGGGACAGATGATCGGTTCGGGTCTCTCTCAGGTTTTCCGGTAAAAAGGACAGCTCAGACATCTGTCTCCTTATAGCCGGCTTCACTTTCGGCATTCTGGGCCAGAAGACGGCGGCGCACGTGGGCCGGAACCCGATCGTGATGCTGGGCTGCGCGCTGCACCTCTGCTGCTTCTTTCTCATCTACCTGGCCGTGCCCTCGGACGCGCCTCTGGCCGACGCGCCGCACGTCGACACGGGCCACTACATCGAGGCGACGTGCGTGCACCGCAGACAGGCGCGAGAGGTGCTCGCACTCCTGCCTGCCCGCCCTGTGTAGACGCTGGCTGGCGCTGTTCTGCGGCTTCCTGCTCGGCTTCGCCGACGCCTGCTGGAACACGCAGATCTACTCGGTGCTCGCCGCCCTCTTCCCCGTCGACGGCGCGCCCGCCTTCGCCCTCTACAAGTTCTTTCAGGTGGGCGCTAGCGGCAGCGCACTCGCACGCACGCAGCTAGCTCGCACGGAGTAGAATGCGCGCTCGCATTAAGTCGTTGGCCGCGTGCGCGAGCTTCTACTACGGCAGCTGGCTGGAGCTGCACTGGCAGCTGCTCGTGCTCGCCGTGGGCGCAGTGCTGGCCGTCCTCTTCTACTTTCCCGTCGGCTGGGAGGCCGAGCGCAGACCCGCCGGTATCAAGATCGCATGACACGACCCAGACACGACGATGCCTAATCGTGCCGCATTCTACCTACCTATTTGTTCCGCACTCTCCACGTTTTTCTCGCCCGATCGAACGGGGTTCTCGTACTGCGCCTCGTCATGACTTGCACTGTGATACGCTATAAGCCCGCGTGATTGCCGTACTGCAGAATCTATGCATAAAAGGGTGCCCCAGTGGTACGTTGACACCCGCACACTAACCTGCTTTACAGAGGCTGGAAGTTACATATGTTCCATCAGTCATGACTTGGCGGCGTGAAGTGACGCTCCCATAGATGGTGACCGTTTCGCCCGCCACAGCTAACACTTGTTGCACTGTGTATTCAAGCATTTACACTGCCCATTGCCTAAAGCCCACAACTATTTTGATTTTTTTTGGCTTAATGGCGATATGTAATGCTTCCGACATCCAGTCTTCACCATCGTGCAAAACGAACTGCATGCATGCACGCAAAGACCGAAGCCAGACAGACACAAAACACTCGGTTTCCATCTAAAAAGTGCGTGTAGGTATCCCATCCGTCTTGCTGGATGGCAAAGACAAATGCCGGAAACGTGATGATTGTAACTCGGCCTTGGGTTATAATCAATATTATTTGTTATAATATTTGTGTTCGTTGCGTTCCCTCTATGAGCGCGAACCTGTGCTTCTTGTCCAAACCCTCATACGGTATAACTGGGCAAGGCGGCAATGGAGCTGGGGCAGTCTGACACCCCGCTCTTCCAGGACGTGGAGGAAGTGAATGCAATTTGTATTGACACAACGCTGCGTAGTGGAATGTTGTATATTTATCTTCGTAATCAAATTAATTGTTGTCTGCCGATTGATTGCCGAGTGCTGGCAGTGTCATGGCGACTGTCGGCGTGCGTGCGCATCCCCTGTGTACCGACACTGCCGCCCAGCACGGTCGCTCACTGCTTCCAAGTGCAGTTTCGCTACCCAACCGCTCAACCACTTGTCACGCACGGCTCTCGACGACGCCTGGAGGTGCGGTTCGTGTCGAGGGAGTGCGTGAGTGCACTCATACATAGGTATTTCAAAAAAATAGTCGCGCCGTTGAAGTCCAGCAGTGACAGAGCTAATAACCGAACGGAATGGGTGCCGGGATGCCTTCGGTAGTGACCGTGACGCTGCTAATGGCGGTCGTTAGCTGTACGAGAGCGACTCTCGCCGACCGCTGGAACGATCCCGAAACCGCCTGCCTCTCTGCCAACAACGACCGCACGATTATCAACGAGACGGTACTTGTCGTCACCGCGCAGACTTTGTTGCAATTGGATTGATGGGAGATTGAGATTGGCTGACGCATCTGAGGTGACGCTGGAGCTGTGCAAAGCGGAGTGCGTGGCGGAGACGACGTTCGAGTGCCGCTCCATCGAGTACTCGACCATGACGGACAGCGACGTTAACTTCAAGTGCAACCTGTCGAAGGCGAGCAGCGTGACGATGTCCGTCGACTATCCCTGCGCAGGCCGCGCCGAGGCCATTCACATCGTCTACACCGAGCTGACCAATGATAGTGCGTGGACGCAGTTGCACGAGCGAGAGCGCCCAAAATCAGCACCTATAGCCCCGGCATGTCTGCACTGCAGCGTCGTGGACGACTCAGTGGAGCGAACCGGTCAGCGGCTGCCTCGACGAAGTGCTCGCCTTCCAAGAGCCCGCCGCCATCCTGCCCACCATCGGCGAGTGTCGCGCCAACTGCTCGGAGGACGTCGACTGCGAGTCCTTCGTCTTTGTGCTGGGCGTCTGGAAGGCCGTGTCGTCCTTCTGCTTCCGCTTCCCCTTGAAGAGGACCGACGTTCCGATCGGCACCTACACCGCGCCCTGCATCCACCACGGCTTCCGGGCCATCTACTCCGAGAAAGGTGCACTTCGCAGCTGGAACACTGAACGACAGTGGAACGTGCAGCTCTTTAGTGCCTCCGACAACGACAACGACGACTACCACAACGACGACGACAACAACGACGACGACGACGACGACGACGACGACGACGACGACGACGACTATCACGACAACGACGACGACCACCACGACAACGACGACGACGACAACTGCGACGACGACAACGACTACGACCATGATGCCGACCACGACGACTTGTCAGCCGCAGCAGGGCGAGTGGTTCGACTGCAGCGCGCCCTGCAACGGCGGCTTCTCGTATCGGGCCAACGTGCAGCCAGGACCCATGGGCGGCTGCCTCATGCTGTTCGAGCAGAAGGCTTGCAACGTGCACCTTTGCCATGGTAGGGCATTTTTCGTGCGGGGCTGTTCTCGTCGTCTTTGTCGGTCGATGATTGTCGACTCTAGAGTACGGAGACCCGGAAAGCGCCGTATGCGCCGGTCTGGGCGGCGTGTACGTTTTTTCACACTGCTATTTTGTGGTGAACGTCTCGAGCTGGGCCGAGGGCTTCACCGCCTGCCCGGCCGCCTACTCCGGCGGCCGCGGCGCGACGGCCGCCTACGCGCGCGTCTACGACACGAGCAGCGCCATGCAGAGCGCGCTCGCCTACCTCATGGACAAGGCGGGCGGCTGGCGCGTGTCTCTTTTAAACAGGAATCCCTTCGAGCACCATTTCAGTACGCTGACACTCCTGTCAATCTGGCCATCATGCGCGGGACGACCGACAACGCCTTCTACTGGATGAAGAGCGAAGTGGACGCCACGCTGCCCGTGTTTCGAACCATCAATGTTCTTCTCGAGAGTCCCTCCAAACGGTGTCTCAAGGCGACGCTGCGCACGGTGACGCAACAGCTGTACGCGGAGCCCTTCGAAGCGACCGACTGCGCTGACATGACGACGACGAAGGCGCTCTGCATGATCAGTGAGGCGGACTGTCGTTGCTCGCTCGCCTCGCCAGAGCGACGCGGTCACGTACGTGCGCAGCCTTCCCGCACTACAAGGCGAATCCGATTCTCCGAGGGCAAGGAATGAGCATCCCTTGGGAGGAGCCGTCGTCGTGGTTGCCGGTGGCGGACGCCTCGGACCCGCGCGCCTGCGCCTTCCACTGCATGCAGCTGGACGGCTGCGTCGGCTTCGACCTCGAAGAGGGCGTCTGCAAACCGCTGCCCGTGCGCTGCCTACCGCCGCCCTTCTGCGCCCACCGCCTCCTTTTCCGTTTAGGCGACTCCAGCGACGCCGAAATACGTGTTCCATGCGAACGCTAGCGAAAGCACTTTCGGGGCACCAGGCGGCTTCAAAGTCCACATCGTTTTTCCTCGGAAAACAATGGACGTATACGCTCGCTATCACGGGCCCCAGTAGACAGGCGGCTCCTACACGCTTCTTCTAGGCGACCGTGTCTGCTATTTGTGTTTTCGACAACCAAACTCGGTCATCATCGTCGTTCGCAAGCGAAAGAATCCATACGCACCGGGTGCGCCCCAGTGGTACATACACTACATTTCCGTAATCAAATTAATTGCCGTCTGCCGATTCATTGCCGAATGCTACCATAGCGAGTAGCGACTGACGTTTGCGCAATGCCCCCCCCCCCCCTGCTACTGCTACATTCACACAGCACAGCCGCTGCACTGCTTCAAAGTGTGGTCCCTGCCCGCCAACCGCGCAAACGGGTATCACACCTCTCGGATAGCTCCGACGCCGACACCGAGGTGCGGCTCACATAGAGAAGAGCGGCAACCACGTCGCGAGTTCGGAGTAGCCGCAGGCCGAAGAACCTAAGTACCTACGCTATTGAGCAGTAGGATCGGCCACGCACGTTGGCTATCACGACGGGCCCCAGCTGAGTCGACAGCTCCGGTCAAGCTTCAAGGCGTCAGACGGTGTGTTGGACACGGCACGTTCCTCCGTCATTGTGGTCGTGCGCAAGCGAAACGAAACAAACTGCGTACATGGAAATGAACGATCAGCGAAAGAGCGGAATCACGGGCTGGCACTGACGGCAGGTCGACATCTCAGTCAGGATTCTTTGGCATCGGTGGCTGCAGAATGTTTCAAAGCGGGTGGGGGAACGGAAGGGGGGAGGGGGACGACAGCGACGCAATAAAGATCGATAGGGCGCTGGAATGGAGCTCAGCAGCGAGGCTCACTTCTCCTCGACCACCACATCGTGCTTCACCTAAACGCGGACGCGATGCCGTGTTCACGGAGACCGGTGGAAGGAGCGGCAAAGCAAGACCGCACGACGGGCTCGGTAGGCTTGAGCTGGCCCGTCTCGAAGGTCTCGATGCTCTTGCGGAATTCGTGCTGCTCCTTCTCCAGCTGCACGTCTGTAAACACCATGACGGTCGATCACGGATCGCGAAACGGGCCAGCAAAAAAAGACGAACCTTCTTTGGTGGGCAGCAGCTGCTTGACGACCGGCTCCTGCTGGTGGCGCAGATTGACGTCGGCCTTCTTGATCTCGCCCTGCAGCGCGCTGTCGAGCTTCGGCAGCTCCTCCTTCCCTTTGGGCGATCCCGAAGCCATTGCTGCTCGTCTGCGCTTGCTTGCGTGCCGCGAGTGAGAGGCTGTGTCGGCGGCGAACGGACGAACTGACGACGACGATGCCTCCTCCTAGCACGACGAGAGCGACGACGACCACTGCAAATGCGCGCGCGCCGTCTATTTGTCCGAGCGGTCGGTTACAAGTACGACGCGCAGGCAGGCAAGAGAGAAGTCGAGGCACGACGATCGACTAACGCGGACGCGAGCCAAAAAAAAACAGCCGAGCAGCCGTGCTGCGAACACGGCGCACAACAATGCGCGACTACGAGGAGAGGCCAACTGTGAAAACGGCACCGGTAAACGCCGCTGCCGCCACCGACTGACCGGTCAGCCGATCTCTCACTGCCTGCCGCCGACGGCGGCGGACGAACGGCGCTCAAGCGGATAGTCTGACGACGACGCCACCGAACAGTGGTAGGGGCCCCGTAATGTAATGGCGCCGCTGAATCAGGAAGGACACGCAGCTGTGCGGCACGCGCGCAGCAGACTGAGAGCGATGATATGACGGATTGGCGTGGGGCGCGTGATTCATTGCCCGCACGCTCAAACAAAGAAAATTTAAATAAAACTAAAGAATATGCAAATATCTGCTACCAATTATGCAAATTAACAGCCTGTTTGTATGTTTGCATATTTATAATGTTACGAATTTGTACAGTATCGATCGAACCAGCAATTCTTTTGGAAGGCTTTTGGAAGGTCATTCGCAAAATCATGCGTGAGACGCGGATATTAGGAACGTGGATATTAGGTGTATATCTGGTGTCTTACAGTCAGTCAGCCAGTCAGTCAACTAACCTTGTTAGTCCTTCTCCATTGTCTCTGTGGCACAAGTTCCTTCTGACGGACCTACTGCTGGCTCGCAATTGTAGCTACATTACCATGTTTATTCCGATTGCATACCGTATTTAGACGCATTTCTCATCGTCAATATTAGATTGTACGTTCATTTAAGCAACTGACTTAGGCTTAGGCTTAGGCTTAGGCGGTGGCCCACTGTTACTATTCACCACAAGCAAGCTCTGAAAGAAAGAGATGGAAAGACGAAATTAGATTGGCCGTTGCGCATCGATCGGCGATACAAACTTGCCCTTCGTCTCAGGCAATCTAGTCTACTTTACAAATTTGATGTCTCATCACCATGGGCCACCCAAGGTTGGCAGAACGGTTGTTGAAGGAGACAAAAGTGGCTTGCAGATTGGATCCTCGTGAGATCTGCGGCAGCAAACGGATTCTTGACCGCTCACTGATTGGTCACCCACCGCCGTGTGTGTGTGCGTACGTAAATACATACCTCCAATATACATTTGTACTGCAACGAATAGACTGGTGGGCGACGGATTTTGGCAACAGCTTTTGACCACATATTTTCATTTTTCTGGGTCAGCAAACAAGTGTGAATTCCATTTTGGTAAAAGCGACAAGCCACACTGTAAGCCACGCTGTAACCCGAGTATTAGCAGCTGTTTTCCGTAGTTGCAAATTCGCGGCAGAGCCGTGAGAAAAGAAGCGATCACCTCTGAGAAAGTGTAACGTCTCCAGCTCGACTCCTTGGAGATGCTCACTTCAGGCGGCTGCAACCAAATTTCGGCTCCGGCACCACAAATGCGGCATCTCCGTACACACGCGCATGCAAACAACCATCTTTTGGCCTCCACAGCCGTAGAGAAATAGAACGCAGGAATCTTTCGTTCATTCACAGCATTTCAGCGTGTCAATTAGTTTCTCGTCCCCCATGCGAGCGCGCCTATAGGTATGTAGGTCCAACCAATACGTCATTTCATTGGGCATTTACTCGCGCTACCGCTGCCCACGCATCTGCGCACGAGCACGACGGAGGCGGCTGCAGGACGGGCGATTGCTGCGTTTTGTTGTGCTGTCAGTCAGTCCGAGGTGCGGTGGTTGCGCCGATGTCTTTCTTCTTTGTTGTTTGCGGCGAGCGAGTTCCGTTCATCAGTCGCAGGTTGTACGGGTAAACAGCGACTGGGCCCACAACGTCCCTCCCTCCTCAGTCGTCGTCGTCGTCGTCACCTCCAGTCTTCAGCTCGGCGTCGTCTACACGCCATTCTGGTCTCTCTCCTCTCTCTCTTTCTTTCTCTCGTTCCCTCCTTTTTCGGGGCGTGGGAGGATCGCAGGACGGCGCTGCGTGGGCGGTCGCTGTCCTGGTCCTCCTTGGTCGTCAGACGGCTCGCTCTGCCTGCGACCGCGCACGCACGCACGCGCGTCTTTCGCTCGCGCGCTTGCGCACTTGGGGTTTGACGCGCCCCGTAGACGGAGGCGGCGAGGAGAACAGGTTGTTGCTGCAGTTTGTTAGTGAAATTGCCTCCATGAGCGGCGGCGGCGTCGTAGCGCAGCCGACGGACACGTCGGTTGCGAGGAAGGAGTTGGATGTTGTTCGGTAGTTTTCTGAACGAGAACAATTGCGCTCGGCCCCAACCAACCCCCTGTACGACGTCGTCGTCGCCGAGGCGAGCCTCTTGCCTCCCAATCACGCGTGCGCGGAGGGTAGGAGGTAGGAGGTTTAGGTAGGAAAAGAGAGAGAGAGAGATAGGAAGAGAGGGAGAGAGGGTCGTCGGCGGAAGGGGACGTCGCGCATCGACGAAACCGTTGCCGCCAGTGCGACACCACTCTCCCTCGCGCGCGCGCGTGCACCACACGTCGTGACGACACCGGCGCGCGCATTGACGCCTTGCTCTCGTCTCGTTTTCCAGCAAAGAAAGCACCGAAAAGAGCGGATCATCCTCGATGGCCGAGCTGCCCCTGCTGAGCGCGCTGCTTCCGCTCGCCCTCCTCTGCGTCGTCCCTCTCGAGGCCAGAAAGAAGCCCGAGCACATTCAACTTCGTGTGCACAATCACGAGTCCTGCGAAGGTGCGTGCATGCGTGCGTGCGTGCGTGCGTGCGTGCGTGCGTGCGTGCGTGCGTGCGTTCGTGCGTGCGTGCATGCGTGCGTGCGTGAGTGCGTGCGTGCGTCACTGGCGGATCCAGGATTTTCTGACAGGGGGGGGCAAGCTCAAAATTTTTTTTCGGCTTAAATTTCGATTGGAGAGCTATATTTCGCGCGTTTGGCGCCGCAGCCCACTTTTTCGCATGTTTTTCAGCACTTAACAGGCAGTGGCGCTACAAAACACACACTTTGCATTTTTGTGGTTCTTTGGGTTGATTTTTTGTAGAACACGTGAGACATTTTGTTCAAATTTTCGCAATCGCGCCGCAGGCGAAAATTTTCAAAGGTTAACTGCCTCATTCCTCAGAATTTCAAGGAATTTTGCATGAGTTGTGGCCAAAACTATGCACAAAAGCGCGCGCCGCAGGCGAAAATTTTGGTTTTCCATCCTACATCTGAGCATTATTTTATTGGGCGAAACAGTCACATTAGGTCAGCTTGCATCCCTTGCCCCCCTTTACGTGCCTTACGTGCATCTCTACTTTGGATGGGCGAGCTGAACCAAAATATAGAGTCAAAACCTTAGTCCAAACGCAGTCGTCCATACACTACAGCGCCGCAGGCAAACATTTTCCGGTTATGAGTGTGTAAACCTATGGGAAATAGGCTAATATTAGCCCGATTCGTCCCTCTTCCCTCTCGTCTGGGCCCCTTCTGCCCCCTTTGCCTGCCCCCGCGACGTTCTCTGCCCCCAACGCCTGCCCTCAGCCCCTTCTCTGCCCGCAGCGCCTGCCCCCGCTGCCCCCCTTTGCCGACCACGACAGGTGGGGGCACGCCCGCCCGCCCGCCCCCCCCCCCCCCCTTTGGATCCGCTAGTGGCGTGCGTGCGTGAGTGCGTGCGTGCGTGCGTGCGTCGCGTACACGAGCACTGCGTCTGACGGACGGGACCAAGCGAGACCGAAACCGATCTAGGTGCGAATCGCGACTGGGACCAGCTGATCAAATTCCCCAAGATGACCAAACTCACGAAGCTGCGTCTACGGAAAGTGAACTCGGACGGCAGCGCCTGCTACAGCATCCGCGGCGATATCGAGATCTCGCGACGTCTGGGCAACGACCTGCAGTTCTTCGTCGTCATCCGCGGCAAGTACAAGGCGAAGACGGACAACGACCTCGTCTTCGGCGCATGGGCTGAGAACCCCGACAAATACCACGAGCCGGGACCCCTGCCTTGCACCAAGCACAACTCAAAGACTGGCTGCGGAGGATATGGCTCCTGGTCGGTTCCACGCTACAGCGCACTGCACGCGTACTCTAGTCAGTGGCGGATCCAGAAACTTTCTCGGAAGGGAGAACTGCATTTGCAAACGTTGCAATTCTGTTGAAATTATTGAGTGCTGAGCCATTTCGGCGGTGGCTTATGCGCAATATCGGACCATTTTTGAACAATAGATTCAATTTCTGAGATTCTCGACAGCTATCAGCATTTTTTTCGAAAAAAAATCTGCTACGGTGGATATTTCTCCCCCCCCCCATCACCTTTCCTAACCCCCGCCCAGTTTCCGGTTGGGGGTGGGGGCTTCGTCAATCCTCCCCCCTGGATCGGCCACTGACCCGTATAGGTAAAAATCAGTCAAACGCTACACACATGCAGTCGTGTAGTCACAAGGGAAAACGGGCGTTTAAAATGTTGTTAATGGAGATCTGCCTACATGCATAAAGCTCAACAATCTGCGGACGACTCCGATGTTTTTTCTAGTACGTGTACATGTATGTACATGACGAGTACATGTAATAACATGTACATATATACAGGGTGTTTTTCATAAGTGCCAAATAATTTTTTTAATAACTTTTGATTCACCAGAGTATTCGAAGCAAACCGTTGTGGGTACCTGGACAACATGTGCCTGTGGCTCGCCACAGTTGCAATTCAATCCAACCCGTTGCATACCGGTTTCGAGCACTTACGCCGCTCCACGCTCATTGCACGTTGTAGATACGCCATCCGTTGCACATTGGAGCTGTACACACTGCTCCGCGTTTCAGTTTGTACTGCTCTCCGTGCGAGTCAGAGCGGAATATGAATCAGGCGGAGGGCGCGACCACGGACGCGGCGCTGTTCCGGTACAACAAGAGGATCACGTGCGACGACCCGTTGGACGCGGGCACGCAGAAGGGCATGTCCTTCCGCTTCTGCCTGCCCAACAAGGACCAATTCATCGACATGCTCGGACTCACGGAGGACTTCTTCAAAAAGCTCACCGACAACGTTCGTTGCCAGCCTGTCTGCGCCGATGAAGGCAGTGGGCACGGTCTCCTTTCGTTCAGGGCAACGGCATGAAGGTGCTGGTGCACATCTACATCTTCAATCAGGACGTCAGTCGACTGGTGCGCATGACGTACGCCGTGCAGAAGATGCGCCGACGCTTCCACACGCTCGACGGCTACTCGAGACTGTCCATGGAGGAGTGGGAGAAACTGCCCTTCTACAGGTCCCTCTCCGGCAACCGCGGATTCGTGGGCTGCCATCAGATACAGGGCTTCGTCAAGATCGCGCCCACCAAGAAGCTCTGAACCGATCAGGGGACCTTCGCCTTCTCTGTCCATCCCCCTCTCTATCCCAATCCCTGTGTGATTCGATCATTCGTCGCGCTTCATGGGGCGTCGAGATAAAGCCTCCACCTGCGTTCCTGTCCAAACAGCCGGGTGGGTACCTGTCTGGTCTCTCACTCTCACCACCTTTCTCTCTGTCTCTTTCTCTCGTCTCCCTCCCTGGCGCATCCGGGTGCTGCTTGTCCGGCGGCGAACAACGAATGCTCTGCGAGCTTCCTATCGCTTTCAACGCATGCACTCCACACGCAAACTTCTAACGCGATTGTTCTAACACCAAATCTGCTAAGAGCTTCTCCTGTACTACAACGTCACTAGGTCATGGACGAGGCTGCGCATAGACTACATGCGTATGCGTGCACACATAAGGTAAAGTGGCGGACAAAAGTGTAAGTGATGCCTATATATTAAATTAAATATACCTTTTGTTACAAACACAACACCACAATATCAATAACGTACCAAATTAGGTTTTTGCGCTGACGAAGACCGCCGGGGAGCACTATTGGAGGGGGGCTTCCATTGGAGGATTGACGGTAACTGATCTTAAATGTTGTAATTATAATGCCCTTCTCCTTTACTTGTCAACGACAAACCGTGCAATTTATACTGTGTGCCGGTCCGTTATCGATCAGACCACCGCGTGTGGTGCTCTCCTGCCTCAGCAACGCTAGCCGCTGGAAAAAAAACAATAGAAGAAAATGAGTTGCGCGTGAACAATAGTATGTGCTGAGCTCAGTCGCTCAGCTAAAAAATGCAATGCGTGCGCACGTGAATGTGTCAACGGACGTGGGCAAAAGCAATCCTTCCGTCTACGTCAGCATGTTGTATTATCGACATCAGAGTCCCTAACGAGATTCAAACATATTGCAGGGGTACACACAGAGGCGGCGGACGAGAGAGGGAGCAAGCGGTCGTTCTGGGAAAATGCAATTTCGCTCGGGCCATTGAAGGCTTCACACACAAAAAAAGGGTTTCCCTCTGTTGCCCAGAACTCGTTCGCGGGTGGTCGGGCAGCGGAACGGCATTCCTCTGCCACGGAAATTAGCCGTCGCTACTCACGTTGCCATTCCCGCGAGAATACCTAAAGGCTGATTCACAATTAACGGTCTTCCCATCGGTCTCGGTCTCGGTCTCGGTCTCGGTCTCGGTCTTCCCATGCCAAACAGCGAAGACCGATGCAAAGACCGAGACCGAGACCGAGACCGACGATGTTGGGAACTTTGAACATTTGCTCCGGTCTTCATCGGTCTTCAGCGGTCTCGTGTTGAACGCGCGCGCTACCGTAGTCACGCTTTACTATAGCCGTCACCCTCAAAGAATTTGTCGGTATTCGCATAGGGTAAAGCGACTAGGAAATTAGCCGAAATTGAAAACAAGGAAGAGTTTACGATGCGTCGTATTCAACAGGTGGAGGCGGCGCCGTCTTCTTGGATAATTGACGACTGCTCTTATACCAAAAATCCAAAAAAAAAACGGCGGCGGCATGGCGGCACGTCTCTAAAGACACGGCGGCGGGAAAATCTGCGCGCCATTGCATACGTCAAGGTGGACGGGCACGACGGCATTGTCCTACATTTTCTGCAAGCGTCGGCAAAAGCGGCAGCGTCAGCGAAAGCGTCGGCAGCAGCGGCAACGGTGTCGACGGCGGCGCTGTCGACAGCTCCTGTAGCGGCGTCCGCGCCCCTGGCGGCGGCCAGAAGCGCTGGCGGCGGTCTGCGTCTGCCGCACAATGTCTGTCTGTTTGTCTGGTGGTAGTGCGTTCCCGTCGTCTACTGCGTGTGCTTATTTTGTTTCCTACGGAAGTCGCATTAAGAATGAAACAGGTCGAAAACAAAGGCCACAGTACGCTCTTCAATACGCTGACAGGCGCGCATTTAACCGAAGATCATTGCAAGACCGGAGGCAACGCGTCGTCAATTTGGCATGGGTCAAAAAGTCCGAGACCGAGACCGAGACCGATGGGAAGACCGAGACCGAGACCGAGACCGAGACCGATGGGAAGACCGTTAATTGTGAATCAGCCTTAAGCGGCGTCTCTCCGCAACTTTCGTCCCTAGAGCCGGCCACAGGCTATAGTATCAGGGGGCCTCTCCCTCACAATTCCGGGATTTCGCGTAGAATGCGTCGCGTGAACTTGCGGCGGAAATTTTCGTTGCCGACACTCGCGTGGCGGAAATGCGACAATTATGCAGGTGCGTTTACGCCCGCGTGCCATTGCGATCGCGACTAAACAATACTGATTGCGTATGCGTATGCGTGATTCGTTCGTTTTTGTGGGTTGCGTCTGGACGCGGAAACTATGCTGTTGTTTTGTCGCGCTTATACAGGTATACTACGTGTACACAACAGCGGATGTATAGGTATACATATGCCGCTTTTGTACATAGAGTATGCCTCGTCATTGTACATACACGGTCACTGTACACGACTATGTACAGTGGGTGGACACAGTACAAAGTACAATGTCGAATATTAGGGTTGTACGCTGACGCATTGTACACATTGATACAATGTACACTCACGACAAAGAAGTGCACCTTGCGTTACTTGCAAACGGCTTGACATATTTGCGTCTACCACTGGCGGATCCCGGGGTGGGGGGAAAGGGGGAATTCCCCCTCCCGAAATCGGAAATCTAGGGGGAAAAGGGGGGAAAGAGGCGGGCGGTGGGAGAAGAAACGCGCCCCAGTACACCTAGTTTTCAGCATAAAATTGCTTTTAGGTGGTCGAAAACAGCAAAATTTTTGCCGGCGGCGCCATTTATATTCGTTAATTGTCGAAAATGGACCGATTAGGCGTCCAAACCACTGTCAAAATGGCCCAACATTCAAAACGTTTAACAGGTTCCTTCCTTCTGCAAAATCCTTCCCCCCTCCGAAATTTTTTTTTGGATCCGCCAGTGGCGTCTACCATGGCGCGATCGAATCCTTGGCGCGATGGAATCGAATCGAAGATGCTTTTTTTGGGGGGGGGAGTAATTGCTTTCGATTCGATTCGATTCGATTTATTTTAACGATGACAGACGCCTGACACAGCAATACTGCCGTTAACTGCGAGAGCAGGGCGCGCCATCGGTGCTGTATGCAAATGAATTCAATAAAGCGATACATTGTAAAGGGGTCTTTTATACCGTAAACCCTATAATTAGCCCCCCCCCTATAATTAGCCCCCCCCTATAATTATACACCCTCCTAAGACCACTTTGAGTTTATTAGCCCCCCCCCCTATAATTACGCCCCCTCCCTAAATGTACCATCGTCTGAAAGGCGCAATTTTCCATGTCTAGGTGTATGTATGGTCGCGTATGTGTATGTATGTACATGTATGTGCATGTGAGACTGTGTGAGAGTGTGTTAGAGTGTACCAACGTGTGTGCGCAGCGTCTTTTTCCCTTAAAAATCGCCTCCACGCGCCTTATTTCCACCAAAGCTTCCCACACCTCGACCCTTCCAGTTTATTAGCCCCCCCTATAATTAGCCCCCCCCTACAATTATACACCCTCCTAGCGCTCGATTGAAAAAATTAGCCCCCGGGGGGCTAATTATAGGGTTTACGGTATGTCCCAATTTTGTCGGTGAATAACTTGAGCTGTGGTAGGTCTTTTTGGCTGAAATTTGGAATGGAGGTAATCAATGCTTTGCCATTTGTTGTCCTATGATTTCAGCAAAATCCATTAACGTAACCGACAGTTATGCCACTTTCAAGCGCATTTGATGGTGTACATGCGTGCGTGCGTGCACACCTGCAGTGCCGTACTGGTTTGTCGCAGCATAGCGCTGTAAAGAATCAAAATGATCTACACGTGCAGGCGGTCAACTACTGTGTTTTAGCCAAAGTGGTCCGACCTACCCACATCTATATTTATCGATTATCCCAGAAGTGAATATAGGCCATTCGACGTAACCAACCACACTGAGATATCGCAAATTTTTATTATCAGTATAATGGGGGAGGCATTAGGTGCACCCTATGTGGTTCAATTGTTAAATGTGATTTATTCCACTTTGGGGTGATCAACTTTGCATTAGATAGCGCGTTGGAATGTGTGCTAGTCAAGTAGAAAACACGCACAACTTTGACATAATATCAAATAGTTGTCAAAAATCGACCATACTCTAGACATTATTTTTAGATAGGGAATGCCCACAAAGGAACCCATTTACCTAGGATTTTGAGACCCGATAAGAATCGCCAACGTGGGCAATTTGTATTCCAATAGCAAGGCGTTCGAGAATGGCGCACAAAAAAACCTCGAAAAAAACGTGAAATTTTGGAGATATTGTATTGTATTGTATCAGAAGTATAAACCTGTTCCCATTAAACAAGGAAACGCGTTATGGCGCGTTCGATGCCCCAGAGGAAGACGGTTCATTTGAGCCATAACGCGTCGAAATCCGTTCAGGCAATCAAAAGTTATAGGCGATCAAAAATTCAAAAAAACCGCATAGAGAAGTGGTCACATGGGTATTAGGGTTGTACGCTGACGCGTACACCCTGATATATATCTAAATGTATACATGTACATATACATGTACAGATACACTAGCGCGCCCCGCGCGCTAGGTCGTTCGCGGCACGCGATGCTAACGGGCTCGTCGCTGCGCGCCTCGCCTCCTTTGGGTTCGCCGCTTCGCGGCTCGCCCCTAGTGAAAAGCGCAAGCAGTGTGCCAGTACATACGCCACAGTGTGTGTCAGTGTGAAGCATCTCTTTGTGGGTGGTCTGTGTGCGCTTGTGTGCAGTGGTGTTCACACAGAAGGCTTTGGGTAGTATGTCGCTGACCATCTTCATCATGGTCTTCTAGTTGCTCTTGACCATTCCATGTGTGTGTGTGCGTGCGTGCATGCCTCAGAGTCCCACTGGACTGTTTTCTAACAATTTGGCACTGGCGCACTCTGACCAGTACATCATCTTCAATGGACTGGGTGTTGAGGTCGATCATGACCTTGGACTTAACCAAATCGTTCCAACCGTTTGTTGCAGAGCTTCGCTATAAAGGGGAAAGTTGATGGCCAGGACCTAACTTAGAAAAGCTTCAACAATTGGACCGCATTGGACGCACCAAAATACATCTCCCCATTATACCCACCAATGATGTAAAATGGCAATATTTTGGTGTGGTTAGCTCGGATGGCTTTGAGGTCAATAATAAAGTTGATTACCGATTGGTGGGAAACATTTCATTCCACAAAAAATATTTTCACTTTCGGGAAAATCGATATATATATGTATCGATATGGTTAGTAGGTCGGATCACTGGCTAAAACACAAAAGTTGACCACCTAGTCATTTCATACTTTACATCACTATGCTAATGCTATGAACCCAGTAATTTAGCACAACTGTATGTGCACATACGCACACGCACATAATGTAAATGTATCATCATTACTGTATGCATTTGCGTACAGCAATTTACCCCCCCCCCCCCCCCCCCCCCCCCTCCCTCCAAAACATCTCGGCGTTGAGTGGATTCGATCGCGCCATTGTACGCGCATATACGTCAAGCCATTTGCATTGCAAGTAACGCCCAGCGCGTGCGTGCGTGCGTGCATAGGTTTTACGTATCGATGTTTGTCTTACGAAAAAACACTGTATTAAGGAAAGATTTGCAGGTGGCTGCAAAAAAAGGTACGTGCATGCGTGCGTGCGCAACAACGAAGAAGCTGCTGCAGGCAACAGCACAAGCTGAAATGTACACCCATACATAGTTGGTGTACCCTACCCTACTGTACCGTACCGCTTCACACTCTACATGTACTGCTCTACATGTACCTACGTACTATGTACTTATGTATGTACCTACTGTAGCTATACGTATCTACATGCATCTACATGTACCTATTACGCTCGTACCTGCAAAGACATGTCGCGCGGGCGGTCTAAAAAAATTTGGTCGCGTAATCTGCTGTCGCGTGAAAACTACAGAGCGTTTTTGAACCTGTGTAAATTAAAACATGTTTCCGCGTCCGCGTGAAAAGGGGGCACGCGGGCGTAAACGCACCTGCATAACTGTCGCGTTGGGCCACGCGAGTGTCGGCAACGAAAATTTCCGCCGCAAGTTCACGCGACGCATTCTACGCGAAATCCAGGAATTGTGAGGGAGAGGCCCCCTGATACTATAGGACGCACCTAGCGGTTCTAGCGCACCTAAAATGTTGCGGTGGCCGCTCTGGCTTATCCAGGTATTCGACCCTCAAACGGCGGGCGCATCGCGTCGGCGCTCCCGCGTGAATTTGCGCGCGATAAAGCTGCCTTTGGTGCGTCGCGTTCGTTTTTGCGACAAATTTGCAATACAATTATGGCCCGCGTGCCTCTAAGACTGCGACAAATGAATGTGAGGAGCAAATTTGTATGCGTAGTTTGGTAATTTTCGTTCATTTTTTTTAGAGGGAACGCGACGCGACGCAAATTATTTGAGAACGCCGCGCGTCACGCGACCCGATGCGGCGCGATGCGGCGGATTTAGAACCCCGCGACGTCTTAGGTACATGTACGTACGAGTAGGTACATGCAGGTACGAGCGTAGTAGGTACGTGTAGATACATGTATGTATCTACAGTAGTATGTACAGTACTACATGTATGTACCGGAGTAGTCCATACATGGGTACAAAGGAAGTAGTAGGTACACGTAGAGCAGTACATGTCGAGAGTAAAGCGTATGTTGTGCGCGACTGCTCTTGCATGGGCGGGCGGCGGGCGGCTGTTCGCGCGCGCGTACAGACATACCTACCTACAATGCGCTTGCGCACTTACAATGACTGACACTGACAATGCGCACAATAGGAACCACTGGGGAACGTTGTACTTGCTGATGAAGCCCTGGATTCCGCTCAGAAACCGTACAAAGTACGCAGTAGGTAGGTACATGTACAGGTACATGTAGAGCAGTACATGTAGAGTACATGTAGTTGTGCGCGACAGCGGTTGCCTGTGGCGGCTGCGGACGGCTTTTCGAACAATACAATACACATACGAAGATGACGACGACGTGTACATGACGATCAGTTGTCTGCTCTCGCTTGTCGCTTTGTGAGCGAAGTACCCCGATTACACTGTGTAACATTGCGTCAACGCAAAACGGTTTTTCTACGCAACACGCGACACGCTAGGCAATTTGGAGCGACAACGAGTAGTTACGGTACGTTACAGTAGGGGGATAACGAGCGGACAGAAAAACCAAAAAAAAACTTAAAGCAACGGGACCGTACCTGAGCGGAGTACATATGGTGCGTGTGGGGGGGGGAAGAGATTTCAAAACAAAATTCAGCAAAGTGGCGGAGCGGAACGAGTTTAGAGCGCTTGGTGGCATGCCTGTAACTGGGTCTGGCAGAGTGGGGGGCCTAAGCGACCGAACTCGGGGAGTTTACGGTCACATAACACAGAAAAGCACCTAAAAACACCAACAGTTACTCGCTCATCGTTTTAGACTGAGTGAAAATCCTATGGAAAAATTCTTGGGTGGGGTTGCGGGGGGGAGTTGGGTGGGTGTTGGAAAAGTATTGGGGGCCCCAAAGCCCCGCAAGAGCCCACCCTGTTACAGGTATGCTTTGTGGAGAAACACCTAAGTGACCGACCGTAACGAGATAGGTATTAAGCAACAGACGCAGGCGCATGCTAACGCGGGGGAGGGGAGGCGTGCAGCACCTTTGCAGCGGCACCAGGAGGAATCGTTACACGTATGGATGCTGCCGCCTGCGGTCGCAGCCGACTCTAGTCGCTGTCGGCCGACAGCATCGAAGTCGCCGTCGTAGAGGAGGCCTGCCGGTCGTGCTGGCGGAGGACCTATAATTTGCTCACGACAGTTACGTAACGTGTACGTAACAAGCATCGATTTGAAGACGCCGAACATCGAGTTGGTCGGTCAAGCCCTTGAGCACGTCGCTGACGGGCACCGTGGTGGCCGGCTCGTCAAGCGTTAGGTCGGCGCGGCACTTCGTGCAGACGGGGTGAGCGTCTAGTTGCCAGACACGAATAGCACGGTAGCAGTTGCGCATGCGAACAGACAGTCATTACCAACCGCTCTCCATCGCCCGCGCCACACACGTGAGGCAGCCGACCATCGCGTGGCAGGAAGTGCACTTCATGGGCGAGTCCGCGACCTGCACGAAGAAAGCGAAACGCACCGCCTCCTGCGTTCGGTCGCAAGGATGCCCGTTCACCTGGAGGCAGTAGGTGCACGCCCACGTGTCGACGCACATTTTCAGCGCCTTGCGCCGGTCGTTCTCCTCCCGGAGCTTGAGGAAGGCGCGCTTCTTGCACACCTTGCGCCTCTCCTCCAGCTGACGCTTTCCGTAGCGCGTGTACTCCGCCAGCAGCTGAACACGCAACAATCGCGAAAGTGTGCCTCATGTGCAACGCTCCTTCAACGTACGCACAAGTTCAGTAGCAGACACTTTCTCACCTCCTGGTCAGAAGCAGACAGAGCGAAGATGCGCGGATGGTTCTTGTTCACCGATCTCTGTTTCTCGGCGACAACGTCTCTGCTTGTCGACTCGTCGAAGAGCTCGTCGGGGTCCACGTCATCGTCCTTCAGCAGGGACCCCTGACTGTCGACCAGGACCCACTGACCCAGCAGTGACCCCATTTTTTTGTTCACCTCTCGAGTGTGTTGGGCCCAGAAGCCTGAAACGCCAAAAACCATTGACTATGTACATGTGTACTTATTCCTATTCCTATATTCTCGCTGAAGGCTACAGCGCGCTTATTCCTACTCTTATTCCTATCTCTTCACTTAAGAAGGCCACAGCACGCTTATTCCTATTCCTATTCCTAATTAATGGGCAACAAACCCATGTTCGGGCGCAACGTGAAGGACGTCTTCAGGCCGTCCATGCCGCGCTTCTCGATTTTCATGTCGCCGTTAACGTCGGCGATGAACACCTATGTATAACAAAAGAGATCTTCGTACGATGCAACAAAAAAGAGAGAATTGAAACTATACTCGAAGCGTGCCCGTCGGCATGGTCAGCTCTCTCGTCAGGGCTTTGCACTTCTCGGCAGCCAGACGGCGCCGACCGACCAGCTCGCCAAGCCCGCGAAGGCACGGGTCGTTGCTGAATTGTAATCACGTTACTCACGACAGTACGCATGCTAAAATCGCAGTGAATTAAAGTTCACGAACACACCGGTTCTGAGCCGAATGGTCCGCGACGCGCACGCCCTCCACTGCAGTTGGCTGCCCTTTCACGCTGAGGTGTACCACTCCGTCAGGCACACCAGCGAGAAACGACCCGGCAGAGTCCGCCATCACCAGTTCCTCTCGACGCTGAGCTCGGGCGTCACCGTCTTGGCGCCGCTCCGTCGTCGCCACGAGCCAGATAGTAGCCGGGTCGAACTAAACGCGGTGCGGAACATGACGTACAATTTATCATTGAACGAACTGAAATCAGTGCAGCAAAACCTCGCAGACGGACGCCAGCGTGGTTTGCGTCAGCTGCTGACCGCGCACGTCGAGGCGCTGCATCCCGGCACGATGTGCGCTGTCATTGTAGACGATGGTGAACGTCTTACTGAGGTCTTGCTTGGGCTGCACCGCCATTACAATGGCTTCTGAAATTTTTCAAATTATCTGAAAAACAATCGCAACAAGATGGGTGGAGGTGTCGGCCGTAGGCTCCTGAAAGGCTTCTTGGCCCACAACGGCGTGACGATCGGAGAGACGCAACTAGCATCGACTCTTCGAGAAGTCGACGCTCCGAACGTCGAGCTTCGTCGAGCTGGAGCGAACATGGTCCGGAACCCCCTCCCAAAGACGAGGCACGCGGTCGCGTTCGGCCAATGTGCCTCGCTCGACCAGAACGAAAAGGTACAGTTGGCATGCACGCACTCTGATAAGAGAAGGATGAGTGGACGAAGGGAGGGGACTTGGGGCAGGTGGGGGCGGGGGGGGGGGGGGGGACAGGACACAGCGAGCGGACCCTAGGAAGTTGAGGCATTCTGACACGTAGGGTGTGTTCATCGGCATCACGACCGTGGTCATGGTTGACGGCGCATCGCGGAAGCTGGTGGCTGGCGCAGTTATGCCGGTCAAGAACAACTTGACGTGCGTGTGTCGCGTGTGTGTAAGTTGTCTCTGAAGGGCACTAGTCTAGTCGCCCACTTTTCATTTCAGTATCTACAGAGACGTCTTTGCCGAAGCCGTCGCCCAGTTCGGCATCTGGGAGACGATCTACATAGGGTGATGCGACATCTCGCCCAACGACATTTCGCCCAACGACATTTCGCCCACGACATCTCGCCCAACGACATTTCGCCCATGCGACATTTCGCCCAACGACATTTCGCCCATGCGACATTTCGCCCAACGACATTTCGCCCAATACAGCGTACTTTTAAAGCCCGCGCCACAATGCTCTGTCATCTGGCTTGTATCATCTGTATTCTGGCTTCTGGCTTCTGCACAAATATCGCTACGCCACAATCAGCTCTCTGACTCGTTCATACTTGTAGTTGCGCGCGGTCCTACAGCGAATTACGCGTAGGACCGCAGTGCAGAACACGATAAATCTATAATGCATGCATGCCCTGCAGGGACGCCTAAACCATTCCGCGCACAAGAAGACGCGCGTGTTTGAACGCCTGCCTTCTGGGCCGGCTCTGGACAAATTCAAAAATCTAGAACCGAGGCAGAAACCAGAAGACAGAGCATTGTGGCGCGGCCTTTAGCAAGCTCACGTTTACTTTGCTTGTGGACGTGTATGCCTTACACGTAGGGCACTCGGCTATTGGTCAGCTGTGACTTGTCCTTGCCTAGTGCTTTGAGCGTGCGTGCGGCTAAGCAACGCAAGCCTATTTTGAGTATATCAATTTCTGAACATGTACTGCGACATATCAAGCTGTTCAGTTTGCTGCTGTATGTGATTGATTTTTCCGACATGCCTTGTAAGTTTCTTTGCACTGCCAGAGGTGTCGAACGGTGGCAGCCGACGCTGGGTTTGTCTACAGCCTCTCCTTGGGCGCTTCCAACTCGCGGGTCGCTGCGGCTCGCGCTCAGGCCGCACAAAGCCGCGACACCACACGCTGCATTCGCGCCAACATTGCTGACAGCGTTTTGGAGGCGGCGGTCAAGGAGAGCTGCTAATCAACGGCGCGCTGAGCCACATGATTCAACGCCATGAAGCCGACGCGATCAAGGCACCTGAGACCCACAGGCAAAAAAAACACTATCGTAATCGCGATCTCTCAGCGCTTTCGCGAAACTCTGACGGCCGCGACTTCCTCATGTTCGACTCGGGGGTCAACGACGAGCAACGAATTCGCATCTTATTGACGGAATTGTATGAACTTGCATTGAAGTAGTACATGTATTGGGCGAAATGTCATTGGGCGAGATGTCGCATGGGCGAATTGTCATTGGGCGAGTTGTCGCATGGGCGAAATGTCGTTGGGCGAGATGTCGTGGGCGAAATGTCGTTGGGCGAAATGTCGTTGGGCGAGATGTCACCCAATCCTACATAGGTGACATTTTGTATTTGTTCAGCTGACGGCAACGTTTCCATGGTTGCTATTCAGACAAAGGCAAGGAGTTCGCTTTGACCGAAGTGATGCAGTCCTGGCTGCGTGACAACTTCGTCGGTACGTCCTGCTCTTCACCGTGTCGTCCTCCATGCGTCGAGTGCAGTGACAAAACTGTACAGGAAGGAGCTGCACCCGAGCGCACACGAAGCGCGTCCCCTCGACAGGCAATTGTACGGTCGAGCGCTTGTGGAATGTAAGTAATGTGCAATGTTGCGTCGTATTGCGCACAGCGATTTTTCGCCTACTTATTTGAGGAGCACAATCAGCTCGTGGTGCTCCCCTTGAAGCGAGCGGTTGTCGACTTGGAGGAGCGCGACCTGATCAGCAGAGGCGACGAGGCAGATCTCTTCTGCATCTCTTTTGTCTGCTTGCATTTCATGAGATATGGAGTTACCGAATGGATGGGTCTCTGGAACAACCATACGGTGCCTGCGTACAAGCAGCATGAATGAACTTCCAGTCACTTGTCTGCCAAATCTGTTCAGGTCGAAAAACGAGGGGTGCCGAACAGATTCGTCAAAACGGCTGTCAACTTCGTCGTCCCGCCCCAGCGCATCCCCAGCGTCGACGAGGCGGTCGAGATATACCGGCGCCAGATGCCCAACCCGCCCGCTGCCGGCGCTGGCATCTTCGAGATGGAGGCGGACGCCAAAGGACGGGACCCACTGCTCGGTGACCGCGCCCGAGAGGACCGCAGACTTGCCGAGTGGGGCGCCTACGTCACTGCCCAGGGCGGCACAAGGCAGATCTTTCAGTGGTGTCGTCCGCAGCTAGGTGGTGAGCGGCCGAATTACGCCCCCTTGCAACGCTGCATTTTGAAATTCAAAGAGCTGTCCACGTAGATGCTACGCACCTGTGCAATTGATGTGCACCTGTGTCGTGTCGTACCTGTTAGGGATGAGCACGGGCCTGCACATCTCGGCCCGGCCCGGCCCGCCAGATAGTCCGGCCCGTCCCGGCCCGGCCCGCACCCTCAAAATCCAGGCCCGGCCCGGCCCGGCCCGTCCAACTGCTCAATATCGCAGGCCCGGCCCGGCCCGGCCCGCAACACGAAATAAGTACAGTCACTACAGTGTACAATTTACTGAAATACCGTATGCCAATTAGCGTGATTTACTTAACGGAATGGCGCATCCACCTCTCAGAATCGCAGTTCACAACCATTTTACGGCCTTTGCACCATTTGAGCGTGAAAGACGCGCGTCATAGAATACAAAGTTGCTAATACGGTGCAGAATAGTCGCAGATACTTACAATGCATTACATAGGTAGCTATCTACGTTGGCCAGCCAAGAACGTCCGGCCCGGCCCGGCCCGGCCCCGCACCCTCAAAACGCAGGCCCGGCCCGGCCCGGCCCGCAAAACGGGCCTGGAATTTCGGCCCGGCCCGGCCCACGGGCCCGGCCGGGCCGGGCCGGGCCGGGCCGGGCCGGGCCGGGCCGGCCCGGCCCATGCTCATCCCTAGTACCTGTGTGTTGTGACAGCACCGTACTGTAGTTCTTTGACTGTGCGGGTGCGCGCGCGTTCGCCGTCCATCCGTGTTTCGGAGCTCCACTGAGAAAGGCTCTGCAAGTCGCTGGCTACGTATCACGTATCACAGCACACGAGAACACGTACAAGTGTTAATGAAAAAAGCAAGCTCCCAAGCGTGCGTGCGTGCGTGCGTGCGTGCGTGCCGGCAGGGCGGGCGGGCGGCGTGCGTGACTGACTGACTGCGTGCTTGCATGTCGCGATGCAGTCGCCAAGTGGCCAACCACTAGCGCGTGCGTGAGAGAGACGAACGTGGGAACAGCCTGCTTTCGCAAGAACGCCTTCTGGTCGAGTCTAGCATCGTCGACCGGCCGACAAAGCGTTTCAGGGCGTCGACTATTAGCCGAGCAGCAGCAGCAGCAGCCGAGCGCGCGCGCCGTGTACCGGTCGCCATATGCGTGGCGCCTATCCCTGACAGTTGACGGGTGAGCGAGCACAGTTACTGTGCACACCTGTCTACAGCCGCGAAATAGCAGCGCCGCTCGTTTTGAACGGTCAAACCGCACAACCGACTCAGGTTTGGTCTCCACGGATGCGAGAGGGTGAGGCAGAGGTGAGTATCTCATCAAAACAGTCGTAGTAGCAGCGGGCGGCCAGCGCGGCTTTCGCGCCGCAAAAGTTGCCAAAGTACAGTTACTGTGCACACCTGTCTACAGCCGCGAAATAGCAGCGCCGCTCGTTTTGAACGGTCAAACCTCACAACCGACTCAGGTTTGGTCTCCACGGATGCGAGAGGGTGAGGCAGAGGTGAGTATCTCATCAAAACAGTCGTAGTAGCAGCGGGCGGCCAGCGCGGCTTTCGCGCCGCAAAAGTTGCCAATGTACAGTTACTGTGCACACCTGTCTACAGCCGCGAAATAGCAGCGCCGCTCGTTTTGAACGGTCAAACCTCACAACCGACTCAGGTTTGGTCTCCACGGATGCGAGAGGGTGAGGCAGAGGTGAGTATCTCATCAAAACAGTCGTAGTAGCAGCGGGCGGCCAGCGCGGCTTTCGCGCCGCAAAAGTTGCCAATGTACAGTTACTGTGCACACCTGTCTACAGCCGCGAAATAGCAGCGCCGCTCGTTTTGAACGGTCAAACCTCACAACCGACTCAGGTTTGGTCTCCACGGATGCGAGAGGGTGAGGCAGAGGTGAGTATCTCATCAAAACAGTCGTAGTAGCAGCGGGCGGCCAGCGCGGCTTTCGCGCCGCAAAAGTTGCCAATGTACAGTTACTGTTCACAGCCGTGTCTGCCTCAATGAAATGGCAATGCTGCTCGTCTCGAACGGTCAAGCTTCGCTACAACGTGAGGCTTCGTCGAAGCTGTTGCCTTAATGACTATGATCGAATAATTGTTACATTAAATAATGTCTGAGCGCATCAAAATGCATTATTCCAAGGGATACCAAATTAAGCCTAAGGCTTAAAACGTTAAAAGGCTTATTAGAATGCTTACGGTAACAGACTTTTGCCCAGCTGTGTTAGTGAGTACACCAAACTGTACAATTTCTACAGGACTTACCGTTGTGGTCTAAATAATCATAGGTACATGTACATGTACCTATACGTACTAAACACATGCTACTAGTATACTGTAGTGTTCGTATCTGTAGTATTGCCACATACATAGTACTGTTCAGTATAATGAGCTATAGTCGCGACGCGACGCCACAAACAGCGATGCGTCGCTCTCTTCGTCGCGACGCGAAGCGATAAAGAGCGATGCGTCGCTCTGCTCCAATACCGCGATGCGATTCGGGAAACTGTTTGGCGCCATCCCCCGCGTGCCTAAAAGTTTTTCCAATTTAGCCGGTTAAAAGTAAAAGAAAATAAATCGCTCGTGCAGCATACAGTTACGCGGCGCAAACGTCCTTGTTGTTTTTGTCGCATCCGGCAAAATTTGTAGTCGAAACACACCCGCGTGAGTACGCGACGCACCAAAGGCAGCTTTATCGCGCGCAAATTCACGCGGGAGCGCCGACGCGATGCGCCCGCCGTTTGAGGGTCGAATACCTGGATACTGGCTGGTGTGCTCCGGTGGCAGAGAAAAAAAACACGGACGTCGGCAACGCGGCTAAATCCGGGCGGCCGTTATTGATTGAGATCCTTCCCCGTTCGGCTGCTCCTTCACAAGAGAGAGAGATCGCACATCGGACGAGCGCATTCGCGAAGATTGGTGTCGACGAGCGAGCCGCCAGCAGGGGGCTCTTGGCAGCATGTCTACGCACGTTTTTGTGCACGTGTCTGTCTGTCTGCAGCTTGCGGTAGTGCGCCTTTCTCTGCCGTTGTCGTCGTCGTCGTCGACACGCGTGCTGTGAATCGCACGGCGTTCGCAGGTTTATTCGCGCGCTGTTGCTACGGGCCGCGATGTTGCCAGCCGGCGCAGCTCGTCCGCCGTTCGTTCGCGTCTTGCGCCCGCTGCGTTGTCGACGCTGGGGGTCGCGTGCCCGTGTCCGTGTCTCTCGGCCTCTTCGGGTTACACGCGGGCAGCAGACGACGTCGTCAATTGTTGCAGCCTCAAATGAACGGCGCGCTGTCGTCCTTGTCGCGACTCGTGTTGCGATGCGACGCCGCCGCACCGACGAACTGGTGTAGCGCGCGGGGACGAAAATCAGCTCGTCTCATTTGACGGCCATTCGAGCTGACAGTCGCCAGAATAACTGGCGGCCTCCTTCAAATTAGCGCCTTTCGTTCATCCGCATTCGTGTCGGTTACGTGCGGCGGCTTACGTCCAAATGAGTGGTTCGTCATCCGAGCCTTGAAAAACCGCAATTTCTTACCATTCGCTAGATGCTGCGAGAATAGTAAGTGCGCGCCTGTGCCCACATAAAAGTGCTTTCGCGTCGGCCGGTCGTTCTTCGCTCTTTTGTTTCACGTTATCGCCGTTCGCTGCGGGCTGTCACCGCAGCTGACGCTCGGACAAAAAAAAAACTCTGCCTACAACCCAGGCCGTTTTGCTTCTGGGAAGCGCATGCCCTCTTCGCGTATAGTATTGGGATTGTTACTGTGGAACGGCCGCAGCAGTTTTCCCCGCCCGATTTTTTTGTGGTCGTCTGGGACGGGCGGCGGCGGTGGGCGTCGCGCCGAGAGAAAAGCCGGCGGCAGCGGCGGCGGGTGAAGGAGCGCCGTCTGGCAGGCAGGCTGGCAGGCGGACGGCTGGCGTCAGGCAGACCCGACCCGGCCAGACAGACGCAGAGACGGATAGACCGGCACTCGTGTCACCCCTAGTCAGTCGTCTCCGTATTTCGTTCCCCGTTCGCTGACCGGCCGCGCGAGCACTTTTTATTATGAAGCCGGCGGCGTTGACGAGTGATTGTGCGACGACGCCTTGATGAGCGACGAGAGTCGGTGCGTGTCGCGTGGGGGTTGGCACGGCGCTACCCGCCATCATCTCAGTTCGCCGATACATGTAACCTAGGTAGGGCAATCAGAAGGCCAGTCACTGACTCGGCCGGCGTTCGCGATCACCCCTCTCTCTTGGACATCTCAATTTCGATTAATTTTAGACTGGAGTGAGAAATACACCGCTCATCGTCTCCTGTGCAGTATTTCCTTCAATTCGAAGATTCATGATGCCCGCTGAGCAGCCTCGTTGACTTGACAACGCCAACACCATGAGAAGGAATGCGGTTCAAGCGTCAGGTATGGTATGGTCAGCGAAAGGTCACCTCAGTCAGAAACTGTATTGCTTCTCTTTAACGGCAAATAATTCGTGTCGAAGACTCACCAACTCATTGTGCACATTCGATGAAGAATGTGAACTATGTATTGTATCTATTCATATGCTGTTCCTATTCTGCGCTTACCCTGCAGAAAATACAAATGTGCGTCGCGTAGCTGATCTGCTCGTTCCCATGAGTGTCAATACAAATCACGATGCACGTGTCCTCATGTGACCTTGGGGCAGAGGCGCCCGCCCGCTGTCTAGTCTAGAGCTACCTAGAAACCAACGCGAAAACACTGAGGATAGCCAGTCAGTCGAGCTGAATACGCTATGCCTGCCCCGCTTTTCTGACAGAACGGCTCCCCCTCCCCCCTGTTATGTTTGTATACTGCCTTCACGCTAAATGTTATGTAGGTGGGTTATGCAATGATCTGGGACTACCGTGGCATCTTGCTATCGTTCAACAAGGGCTGTACCAGCCACAGACCTCGTGCCGGCCGACGAGAGGCGGCGCAAAAAGCGGTCTTCCCTTCCCTTCCTTGCGTCATTTTTTGTCTTAGCCCACGCCGCCTGGCGGGCTGCCGGCGCTTCCTCTCGGGCCCACTGCTCGTACATAAGTGAGCCTTCCGTGTGAGAAGCGATTTATTTATGCGCTACGTAGAAATTCCTCCCCAGTGAATATGCTTTTAGCGGTGCTGCTGCTGCTGTCGCGGCCT
>JASAMY010002098.1:0-60538 GCA_030248085.1 Paralinhomoeus sp. GSCO2_6 | reverse complement strand
GAAGAGGAGGAGCTAGCAATAGCAAAAGCTAGCAGAACCAATTGTTGGGTCCGCATCCGCTGCATCCAAAACCTACCGTAAGCGAAACCTAAGCATTGTAAGAATAATGTGATGTTAAACAAATCGTCTTGTGGGAAGTCTACCAACTCACATATGCTCTTCAATGTAAGGTACATTGATTAACAACAAATGTTTTATTATCTATTGTAGGTTGGTTCAACAAAATACAGGTTTGTCGGCTCTGATGTACGCTAATGATCTTACGATTACAACTACGACCGTATTTTTTGAAAATGAGATAGCCGGCAATGTATTTTTTTCAAAAAAATACGTGTTTTTTTTTTAAATACGTTTGAAGAAATACGCGCCCAACTCTACTACCGTAAATCCTCCAATACAACCCCCCCCTCCAATAGTGCCCCCCTCCAATAGTACCCCTGGGTACGGCAAGGTTGAAATAATAGAGCCCCCCTCCAATAGTGCCCCCGGGGGTAAGGGGTATGTTGTGCCATGTGCCTTTTATGGGCAAAAATATAGTGGTAGGTACATTTATATCGTGTATACACACTACTACTAACCAATAATAGTACGTTTTAGCAACTATTAACGGTAAATCAACCATTAAATGTCGCAAAAGTGATCAAAATCACCGACAAATCGGCAATTTTGACAGCGAAACTAGCATTACCATTCAAAATTTTTAGGTTGAAATAATAGAAGCCCCCCCCCCCCCTCCAATAGTGCCCCCCCCTCCAATAGTGCCCCCCGGTAAGGAGAGGTTGAAAAAATAGTGCCCCAGGGGCACTATTGGAGGATTTACAGTACGTCTACGCCGCTAACAAGCGAATCTTCTAACTAATTAGAAGAATGCGTTTGCAATCCAAATCTCCAAATTACTTAGCATTTGTTTGAACTTGCGGTGCAACTCTTTCATGCTTTCATATCAAACGCACCAGGTTCTAACAGGCACATACGCATTGCTCTTGCACGCGTTACTGGCGCAGGTACACAACAACAAAAGCACAGCATCCTACATTGCGGCCACGACGTCAAAATGCCCGCAGAGATGTCGCATGTATATTCTCGGGCGCGCGTTCAGCTCGTTGTAAGGCACATTGTACACCTCATTTCCGGCAGGGAAATGCAGTGCCCATGCGAAACGGCCATTGCCAACGGCATTGTAGGCAAAGAGATTCACGTGGAGCCAGTTGGCCGCGGCCCAGCACTCGAACTTCGTGGCGTCCACTCTGTCAGCGTGCAGGTCGCCCACCAGCCGGCGTTGGCCCTTGACGAGATCGTAGCGGTTCATCAGGTGCTCTTTGGCAGACGAGAAGTTGTCGGCGTAGCCGCCCAGCGCGTCCTAGTTGTCTTGAATGAGTTGACAAAGGAGGAAACGCAGGCGACCACAGGCGATCAGCAGTGGTGCATTGGTGCACGTCCACTGCTGCCACGCCGAGTCTGGTGGGGTGAATTTTTGCTCATTTTTGGTTGTTACATTTGTCCATGTGGGTGCTGTTTCAAAGTTATCATGTTGTTAATTTAGCTGTTCCACTTTGCACAAACTGATGTTCTGCATGTTACACAATATTTTAGACCATTTGGCCTTTGGGTGAATTTGAACGCAAGAAAGCAGCTCATTTTTGGTTGTTACATTTGTCCATGTGGGTGCTGTTTCAAAGTTATCATGTTGTTAATTTAGCTGTTCCACTTTGCACAAACTGATGTTCTGCATGTTACACAATATTTTAGACCATTTGGCCTTTGGGTGAATTTGAACGCAAGAAAGCAGCTCATTTTTGGTTGTTACATTTGTCCATGTGGGTGCTGTTTCAAAGTTATCATGTTGTTAATTTAGCTGTTCCACTTTGCACAAACTGATGTTCTGCATGTTACACAATATTTTAGACCATTTGGCCTTTGGGTGAATTTGAACGCAAGAAGGCATCTCATTTTTGGTTGTTACATGTGTCCATGTGGGTGCTGTTTCAAAGTTATCATGTTGTTTATTTAGCTGTTCCACTTGCCCAAACTGATGTTTTGCATGTTACACAATATTTTAGACCATTTGGCCTTTGGGTGAATTTGAACGCAAGAAGGCATCTCATTTTTGGTTGTTACATTTGTCCATGTGGGTGCTGTTTCAAAGTTATCATGTTGTTAATTTAGCTGTTCCACTTTGCACAAACTGATGTTCTGCATGTTACACAATATTTTAGACCGTTTGGCCTTTGGGTGAATTTGAACGCAAGAAGGCAGTTCATTTTTGGTTGTTACATTTGTCCATGTGGGTGCTGTTTCAAAGTTATCATGTTGTTAATTTAGCTGTTCCACTTTGCACAAACGGATGTTCTGCATGTTACACAATATGTTAGACCATTTGGCCTTTGGGTGAATTTGGATGCAAGAAAGCAGCTCATTTTTGGTTGTTACATTTGTCCATGTGGGTGCTGTTTCAAAGTTATCATGTTGTTTATTTAGCTGTTCCACTTTGCACAAACTGATGTTCTGCATGTTACACAATATTTTAGACCATTTGGCCTTTGGGTGAATTTGAACGCAAGAAGGCAGTTCATTTTTGGTTGTTACATTTGTCCATGTGGGTGCTGTTTCAAAGTTATCATGTTGTTAATTTAGCTGTTCCACTTTGCACAAATGGATGTTCTGCATGTTACACAATATGTTAGACTATTTGGCCTTTGGGTGAATTTGAACGCAAGAAAGCAGCTCATTTTTGGTTGTTACATTTGTCCATGTGGGTGCTGTTGCAAAGTTATCATGTTGTTTATTTAGCTGTTCCACTTGCCCAAACTGATGTTTTGCATGTTACACAATATTTTAGACCATTTGGCCTTTGGGTGAATTTGAACGCAAGAAGGCATCTCATTTTTGGTTGTTACATTTGTCCATGTGGGTGCTGTTTCAAAGTTATCATGTTGTTAATTTAGCTGTTCCACTTTGCACAAACTGATGTTCTGCATGTTACACAATATTTTAGACCATTTGGCCTTTGGGTGAATTTGAACGCAAGAAGGCAGCTCATTTTTGGTTGTTACATTTGTCCATGTGGGTGCTGTTTCAAAGTTATCATGTTGTTAATTTAGCTGTTCCACTTTGCACAAACTGATGTTCTGCATGTTACACAATATTTTAGACCGTTTGGCCTTTGGGTGAATTTGAACGCAAGAAGGCAGTTCATTTTTGGTTGTTACATTTGTCCATGTGGGTGCTGTTTCAAAGTTATCATGTTGTTAATATAGCTGTTCCACTTTGCACAAACGGATGTTCTGCATGTTACACAATATGTTAGACCATTTGGCCTTTGGGTGAATTTGGACGCAAGAAAGCAGCTCATTTTTGGTTGTTACATTTGTCCATGTGGGTGCTGTTTCAAAGTTATCATGTTGTTTATTTAGCTGTTCCACTTTGCACAAACTGATGTTCTGCATGTTACACAATATTTTAGACCGTTTGGCCTTTGGGTGAATTTGAACGCAAGAAGGCAGTTCATTTTTGGTTGTTACATTTGTCCATGTGGGTGCTGTTTCAAAGTTATCATGTTGTTAATTTAGCTGTTCCACTTTGCACAAACGGATGTTCTGCATGTTACACAATATGTTAGACCATTTGGCCTTTGGGTGAATTTGGACGCAAGAAAGCAGCTCATTTTTGGTTGTTACATTTGTCCATGTGGGTGCTGTTTCAAAGTTATCATGTTGTTTATTTAGCTGTTCCACTTTGCACAAACTGATGTTCTGCATGTTACACAATATTTTAGACCATTTGGCCTTTGGGTGAATTTGAACGCAAGAAGGCAGTTCATTTTTGGTTGTTACATTTGTCCATGTGGGTGCTGTTTCAAAGTTATCATGTTGTTAATTTAGCTGTTCCACTTTGCACAAACGGATGTTCTGCATGTTACACAATATGTTAGACTATTTGGCCTTTGGGTGAATTTGAACACAAGAAAGCAGCTCATTTTTGGTTGTTACATTTGTCCATGTGGGTGCTGTTGCAAAGTTATCATGTTGTTTATTTAGCTGTTCCACTTGCCCAAACTGATGTTTTGCATGTTACACAATATTTTAGACCATTTGGCCTTTGGGTGAATTTGAACGCAAGAAGGCATCTCATTTTTGGTTGTTACATTTGTCCATGTGGGTGCTGTTTCAAAGTTATCATGTTGTTAATTTAGCTGTTCCACTTTGCACAAACTGATGTTCTGCATGTTACACAATATTTTAGACCATTTGGCCTTTGGGTGAATTTGAACGCAAGAAGGCAGCTCATTTTTGGTTGTTACATTTGTCCATGTGGGTGCTGTTTCAAAGTTATCATGTTGTTAATTTAGCTGTTCCACTTTGCACAAACTGATGTTTTGCATGTTACACAATATTTTAGACCATTTGGCCTCTGGGTGAATTTGAACGCAAGAAGGCAGTTCATTTTTGGTTGTTACATTTGTCCATGTGGGTGCTGTTTCAAAGTTATCATGTTGTTAATTTAGCTGTTCCACTTTGCACAAACGGATGTTCTGCATGTTACACAATATGTTAGACTATTTGGCCTTTGGGTGAATTTGAACACAAGAAAGCAGCTCATTTTTGGTTGTTACATTTGTCCATGTGGGTGCTGTTGCAAAGTTATCATGTTGTTTATTTAGCTGTTCCACTTGCCCAAACTGATGTTTTGCATGTTACACAATATTTTAGACCATTTGGCCTTTGGGTGAATTTGAACGCAAGAAGGCATCTCATTTTTGGTTGTTACATTTGTCCATGTGGGTGCTGTTTCAAAGTTATCATGTTGTTAATTTAGCTGTTCCACTTTGCACAAACTGATGTTCTGCATGTTACACAATATTTTAGACCATTTGGCCTTTGGGTGAATTTGAACGCAAGAAGGCAGCTCATTTTTGGTTGTTACATTTGTCCATGTGGGTGCTGTTTCAAAGTTATCATGTTGTTAATTTAGCTGTTCCACTTTGCACAAACTGATGTTTTGCATGTTACACAATATTTTAGACCATTTGGCCTCTGGGTGAATTTGAACGCAAGAAGGCAGTTCATTTTTGGTTGTTACATTTGTCCATGTGGGTGCTGTTTCAAAGTTATCATGTTGTTTATTTAGCTGTTCCACTTGCCCAAACTGATGTTTTGCATGTTACACAATATTTTAGACCATTTGGCCTTTGGGTGAATTTGAACACAAGAAGGCAGCTCATTTTTGGTTGTTACATTTGTCCATGTGGGTGCTGTTTCAAAGTTATCATGTTGTTAATTTAGCTGTTCCACTTTGCACAAACTGATGTTCTGCATGTTACACAATATTTTAGACCATTTGGCCTTTGGGTGAATTTGAACGCAAGAAGGCAGCTCATTTTTGGTTGTTACATTTGTCCATGTGGGTGCTGTTTCAAAGTTATCATGTTGTTAATTTAGCTGTTCCACTTTGCACAAACTGATGTTCTGCATGTTACACAATATTTTAGACCATTTGGCCTTTGGGTGAATTTGAACGCAAGAAGGCAGTTCATTTTTGGTTGTTACATTTGTCCATGTGGGTGCTGTTTCAAAGTTATCATGTTGCTAATTTAGCTGTTCCACTTTGCACAAACTGATGTTCTGCATGTTACACAATATTTTAGACCATTGGCCTTTGGGTGAATTTGAACGCAAGAAGGCAGCTCATTTTTGGTTGTTACATTTGTCCATGTGGGTGCTGTTTCAAAGTTATCATGTTGTTAATTTAGCTGTTCCACTTTGCACAAACTGATGTTCTGCATGTTACACAATATTTTAGACCATTTGGCCTTTGGGTAAATTTGAACGCAAGAAGGCAGCTCATTTTTGGTTGTTACATTTGTCCATGTGGGTGCTGTTTCAAAGTTATCATGTTGTTAATTTAGCTGTTCCACTTTGCACAAACGGATGTTCTGCATGTTACACAATATGTTAGACCATTTGGCCTTTGGGTGAATTTGAACGCAAGAAAGCAGTTCATTCAAGGTTGTTGCATTTGTCCATGTGGGTGCTGTTTCAAAGTTATCATGTTGTTAACTTGGCTGTTCCACTTTGCAACAACTGTTCTGGGTGTTGCACAATGTTTTACACCATTTGGCCTTTGGGTGAATTTGAACGCAAGAAAGCAGCTCATTTTTGGTTGTTACATTTGTCCATGTGGGTGCTGTTTCAAAGTTATCATGTTGTTTATTTAGCTGTTCCACTTGCACAAACTGATGTTTTGCATGTTACACAATATTTTAGACCATTTGGTCTTTGGGTGAATTTGAACGCAAGAAGGCAGCTCATTTTTGGTTGTTACATTTGTCCATGTGGGTGCTGTTTCAAAGTTATCATGTTGTTAATTTAGCTGTTCCACTTTGCACAAACTGATGTTCTGCATGTTACACAATATTTTAGACCATTTGGCCTTTGGGTGAATTTGAACGCAAGAAGGCAGCTCATTTTTGGTTGTTACATTTGTCCATGTGGGTGCTGTTTCAAAGTTATCATGTTGTTAATTTAGCTGTTCCACTTTGAACAAACTGATGTTCTGCATGTTACACAATATTTTAGACCATTTGGCCTTTGGGTGAATTTGAATGCAAGAAGGCAGCTCATTTTTGGTTGTTACATTTGTCCATGTGGGTGCTGTTTCAAAGTTATCATGTTGTTAATTTAGCTGTTCCACTTTGCACAAACTGATGTTCTGCATGTTGCACAATATTTTAGTTAAACCATTTGGCCTTTGGGTGAATTTGAATGCATGAAGGCAGTTCATTCAAGGTTGTTGCATTTGTCCATGTGGGTGCTGTTTCAAAGTTATCATGTTGTTAACTTGGCTGTTCCACTTTGCAACAACTGTTCTGGATGTTGCACAATATTTTAGTTAGACAATTTGGCCTTTGGGTGAATTTGAATGCATGAAGGCAGTTCATTCAAGGTTGTTGCAGGTACCATTTTAGAAGGAGAAGGGACAAAAATTAAGAAATGGTGCCAGCAGCGCAGTGTTTTCACAACAGATGGGGCAATTTAGGATGAAAAATCAATTGCTAAACAGAGTACGTGTGTTGCTAAAGTATACCGTGCAGGTCGAACCCCCCCCCCCCCCCCCCCCGACTTTCAAAAAAAGTCTCGAATTCACCCCCACCCCCAGCTTTAATGATCAGTTAGTTACAAACACCTTTGCCTTCTCTGTACATTGGTGCGTATGCGTGCGTGCGCGTGCGCTTCAGTGTGTGCGTGTTTGCATTTGCGTGCGGGTCACAAAAAGCAAAGACGCCCCCCCAGCCCTCACTTCAAGCGGTCACAATGGCGCCGCTCGCCCTCGAAACGCTGTTTGTTGACTGCCACTTTTCGGTCTTCTCAACAACTCGCATTCATAGGAATGTAAATTGGTGTTGCACAATTGATTGAATATTTCAGCGCTGGGAACAAATTTGTGGTACCAATGTACCTTACTGGGTAACGCATCGCCCGCACTGTAGAGATCAGCTGGCAACGAAAAATGTTTCAGTGTGACTACATAGGGACAAGCAGGGAAGTACTGAAACAATACGTATCCAACGAGTCGCACATCAATAATACAAGAAAAATACAATTCAATACTTCTACACAGGGGCCCCTGTCATGCACCGTAAATCCTCTAATGGTGCCCCCGATAAAGAGGCTCTAAACTAAATAGTATTATTTAACTGTTTTATGGTCATATAATGCTGAACAGCACTGAAGAACACCATGTCGGTATGAAAAGTTTCCGTGGTCCAAGCCAACGCCGTGCGCGCACTGCTAGAGGAAAGGTAGGCTTGGACCACGGAAACTTTTAATACCAACACGACCGACAAGCGCGCTGCCAGAGGAAAGGGTCAGCTTGGACCACGGAAACTTTTAATACCGTCATGACTGACAAGCGTGCGGCCAGAGGAAAGGGTCGGCTTGGACCACGGAAACTTTTAATAGGTATGTGCTGTTTGCTAGGTAATTCTAGACAAAAAGGCGTGCACAGCATATGGGCCCTGATTCTCTATGAACTACAAAGGGAAAAAAACCATAATGAACGAAGTATCAAGTTTGTATACTGGTGGGAGACACAAATTGTCAACTTTCTAGTTGCTAACGGTGCTTGCTTATGCGAATTTCATTGTAGCAGTGCTGCTGATCGTTCTGATGTGCACTTCAATTGCAGCAATGTAGGAAAAAGGCAACCATCAGCACTGCTGCTCCAGTGCTCATTCGGTGCCCCAGGAACGTGAGGGGTTTACTTGTGATAAAAAACGCTTTCTCTTACCTCGATTCCTGTCAGTGGGAACGTTGCACCTTGTCAGGAGCAGTGTGGCACTCCTCCCAAACCGAGGCACGCCTTGTTGTGGGCCTTGCAGACACCCCCCTTGTGATCTTGTCGCAGCCCACGGTTTTCTTGGGCAGGAAAGCCACGCCTAAAGAATATTGTGAATGCCTTTTTGCATTTCGCGGTAGTCAGTGCGTTTGTTATAACCTTGGCACGTGTGAATGAAGCACTCCTGCCCAGAGCAGAAGTAGGCTGGCCCGCGGCTACTGCAGCAGGTCACATTCCTGTGGGTGGTACAGGACACGTGCACGAGAGCGGCCGCGATGACAACGATGCCAATTTTCATTGTAGTAATGGGTAGGTGAATTGGCGTCTTCTGGCAAGGCTAAGCGCAGATATAAACTGGCGTCTGCAGCAAGCCCGGCTGTTGCAAAGGGGCAGCGCAATATTATGCAGACTCATTATGCACGTGCATTCATGTCAGCCGCCCCCAGCCTCTTCTCTGCGTGCTTTCTTTATGCTATGTCTTCCTTGCCCCACCTACCGACACTGCACAGTGGTAGGCGAGCAGATTGCGCAGCTCAGGGCCGTCCATCCTGCTCTTCAGTGGCGTAGCCAGGATTTGGATTTTGGAGGGGCAAAACTGCTGTTTGTGTCTAATTGGGAATCGTCATAAGGGAAGCCAGTTTGGAGCATTTTGGGAGGGGCAAACGCCCCTCTGCCTAGAGTTGGGAAAAATACGTTTTGACTTTGGACCGACGTATTTTTAAAAAAAAATACGGTATTTTTTTGAAAAAATACGTATCTTTTGTATTTTTTTAGAGTACGTATGTACATGTACCATACCTCATAATAAGCCATCAGCAAAGTGCCCAAAGCTTAGAAATCGGTACATAAAGTAGGTCGAACGCTGCAAAACCGCGCAAGCACGCAAGTGAATGTATACTAGTGTGTGTGTGCGTACGTGTGTGTGTGTGTGTGTGTGTGTGTGTGTGTGTGTGTGTGTGTGTGTGTGTGTGTGTGTGTGTGTGTGTGTGTGTGTGTGTGTGTGTGTGTGTGTGTGTGTGTGTGTGTGTGTGTGTGTGTGTGTGTGTGTGTGTGTGTGTGTGTGTGTGTGTGTGTGTGTGTGTGTGTGTGTGTGTGTGTGTGTGTGAGGTGAGTGTGTGGGTGAGTGGTGCGTAAGCGGAGTAATGAGCGACCAGGAGATTTGGCATCCGACATAGTGAGCAATGGGCCGCGCAGACACACGCGACACGCGACACAGGGCGCGACGCAGAGATTGTGGGCGCAGGGCAATGAATCTAGCAGAACCAATTGTTGGGCCCGCGTCCGCTGCGTCCGCAACCTGTCATAAGCGAAACCTAAGCGTCATAAGAATATGTGATGTAAGACAAATCGTCTTGTCTACTCCACCCACATAACATATATGCTCTTCGATGTTGGGTACACTGATTAACAACGAATGTTTTATTATTTATTGCAGGTTGACCCAACAAAATTCACGCTTACGACTCCGATTTACTACTATGACCTTACGATTACGACTACGACCGTATTTTTTAAAATAAGATACTGGCGGCGACGTATTTTTTCAAAAAAATACGTGTATTTTTTTGAAAAAATACGTTTGAAAAAATACGCGCCCAACTCTACCTCTGCCCCCCCCCTGCGCTACAAGGCAAGGCTCGTTGCCAAGGGCTTTACGCAAAAATATGGTGTCGACTATGATGAGACGTTCTCACCTGTAGTCAGATTGGCACTGACACAGTCCGAACCATCATAGCTCTCGCCGTAAAGCTGGGCATGCAGCTGCATCAGATGGACGTCACAACGGCTTTTCTGAATGGAGACCTCCAGGAGGAGATCTTCATGCACCAACCCGAAGGCTTCCAAGAGAAGGGCAAGGAGGGGCTGGTCTGCAGACTGAAAAAGAGCCTCTACGGGCTGAAACAAGCGCCCAGGGCGTGGAACCATGCTCGTCACAAGCAGCTCGTAAGTCTGGGCTTCAAACAGTCTGCTGCAGACGCCTGCATCTACACAAAGGTGAAGGAAGGGCAGCTGGTTTTGCTGGCTGTGTACGTGGACGACCTCATCATTGCGACTCACTCTGAAAGGAGCTTGACCCAGGAGAAAGAGGCGCTGCAGCAACGGTTCAAGATGAAGGACCTGGGCGAGCTGCACTATTTCTTGGGCGTGAAGATCAGACTCAACAAGCAGAGGGGCACTGCATGGCTGGGACAAGAGGCCTACCTGGATAAGGTACTGGAGCAGTTCAACATGCAAAATGCCAAAGCTGTCGCAACACCGATGGACGTCAACGCCAAGCTGCAGAAAACTAAGGAGGGCAGCGTACCAGCAGACCAGAAAACATATCAAGCAGCACACACTACTGTACCTGGCAATGGCAACAAGGCCCGACATTGCAGCAGCTGTGGCTCAGGTGGCCAAGTTCTGTGCGGCACCAGCGCAAGAACACTGGGTAGCAGTGAAGCGAATCCTGCGCTACCTGAAAGGCACAACACGGCTGGGCCTGCTCTACACGAACAAGGAAAGTGGGCATAAGCTTGTGGGCTTCAGCGACGCTGACCACGCAGGTGACGTGGAAGACAGGCGGTCTACGAGAGGCTATGCTTTCAAGCTGTCTGGAGCGGCCATCAGCATGGAGAAGCAAGAAGCAGACGACCGTCGCTCTGTCAACTGCAGAAGCAGAATACATTGCTTTGGCGGCGTCTACACAAGAGGCGCTGTGGCTACGATCGCTACTGAGCAGTCTACAGCAACCGTTGCAGGGGGCGACTCTCATCGGGGAAGACAATCCAGGCAGCGATCCAAATAGCCAACAATCCGGCGTTCCACAGCAAGGCCAAACACGTGGACATCAAGTACCACTTCGTCAAGGAAAACGTGGCTGAAGGCGTAGTCAAGGTCGACTATTGGCCAACGGACCAGAACGTGGCGGATCTGCTGACCAAGGCGATTTCACGCGATCGCTTCGAAGAGCTTCGAGACGAGCTGGGCCTCACCCGAAGAGCACTGAATGGCTGAGAAGTGTGTTGGAATCAGACAGCCATCCAGTCTCACAGACACAGACGAAACGGACAGCGACTGTTTGCATTCGTTAGTTAGGCCCATGTGCTCGCCAACTCGCGTCTCGTGTCAGTCTAGCGCACTGTTCGTTTTCTCCCCGAAGTAGCCCGCTCCGCACAGAACGCTGCGCAACAATTCGTGGATAAAAATTGCGTATAACTAGCGTCACTTCGCTGTTTAACGGCCAAAAGCACTGAAAATTGTGGAAAATGATGGAAAACACTTTAGAGAAATTCGGAGGGGGGGAGTGGAAGTGGACGACGAGGCAGGCGGGCTGCCTTGCCCCAAGGTACAAAAGCCTGGATGCCAATGAATGACACCATTTTAGGAACCATGAACATTCTGGGAATATCGTTGTACTCATTCACAATACTGTATGGTGATTTACAAGTGTACCAACGTGTGTGCGCAGTGGGCTTAAAAATCTCCTCCACGCGCCTTTCCACCCACAAAACTTCCCACACATCGATACTTCCAGTTTATAAGCCCCCAATAATTACCTCCCCTATACCCCTATAACTAATGCACCCTCCTAGAGCTCGAACGAAACAATTAGGCGACGGGGGCTAATTATAGGTTTTACGGTAATTGTAAGAGGGGTGGCTAATCACAGGCGGGGGGGGGGGCTAATAACCTGGAAGAATCTATGTGTGAGGAAGGTTTGTTGGCGCAGAGCGCATAAAGGTTTTCTGCAAAGCACCTCTCTTTCTAGGGCTTAGGAAAAACTCCCTTTCACACATACAAGCAAGCGTTGCCACTTGACAGAAATCTATGCAATTCACTGAATGATTACTTTGATCGCGTGCCTAACCCCCCCCCCCCCTCCCCCATACATTCGTTTCCTGATGCCACTGAAACCGATTTCAGGATGGGGGCTACCGTAAATCCTCCAATAAAAGCCCCCCCCCCCTCCAATAGTGCCCGGGGGGGGGGGGGGAAATCAATTTTAAATTCGCGCCAAAATGAAATGTTGAATGCTACCCAGATGCATTAAAAGTGCATGCATGGTGTGTAATCATGAGTGCAATCCACGTATTTCAATTAAACTTTTAAATTCCAGCTACCTGTGTACATTTTAAGGCATTTTGATGTTAAATTTTGCTTCAAAATTGCGCAAAAATCTGACGAAATTAATAGTGCCACCTTCTTGAGAGACATTGAAACAATAGTGCTCCGGGGGGGGGGGACTATTGGAGGATTTACGGTATGTGCATCGGCCGCCTCTTTGCGTGCAAAGGACGCCAAAAAAACATTTGGGACCTTTAGGTCAAAATTCCGCGATTCCGCGTCCGCACTAGGCGCAGGCACGCGCAACAAGTGGTTTTCAACGGTCCGCGGAGCATTCTAACGGCGGGTAACAATTTGTTGCTCGATATTCAAATGTGCTTTTTGCACCTGTCTCGGCAAATGTTCTCCATACACAACAGCTGATCGATAGGTCAACCTAATCACGTAATCATCATGATCACTAGTCACACTATCACAGTCGACTGGGGATGCCTCCGGCAATGACGAGGGTTTCACCGCTGATATAATCGGCGTCTTTCGAGCAAAGGAACGCGACGGCGCCACTGCAATCTTCGGGCACTCCAAATCTGCCCAAGGGAATGGGCATTCCCATGAGCGACGGCTCTGCTTCCTCGTCCGAGATTAGCTGAATTTGCATCAGTACCGTAGACAGATGCGGAAATGTAGTGGGCAGTGTGGCAACACTGTTGCTCCATGTCATACCTGTAACTGGGGGGGGGGGGGGGGGGGGCCCGCAGAATTTTTCCAACACCCACCCAAGTCCCCCCCCCCCGACCCCCCCCCAAAATTTTCCCAAGGGATTTTCACTCTGTCTAAAACGATAAAAGTGAGTAAATGTTGGTGTATTTCAGTGCTTTTCAGTGTCATATAACCATAAAACAGCTAAACAACACTGTTTAGACCCTATTTATACCCATTTTTGACCAAAAAGACTAAGTATAAGTCAAAAAATGGCCAGCTACCCCCCCCCCACTTTTTGCTCTGGAGACCGCCCACCCAAAATCGGCCAGCTACCCCCCCCCCATCTCTTCCAGACCCGGTTACAGGTATGCTCCATGTGCGTGCGTGCGTGCGTGCGTGCGTGCGTGCGTGCGTGCGTGCGTGCGTGCGCACTACCTCGAACCCACCACTTTGCTCATTTTCGTCGTAATCACCCCAGGCGCAATGCAGTTGACGCGAATATTCTTGGGCGCCAACGAGTGATTGAGCGCCTTGACCAGCGCAATCATCGCCGTCTTTGTGATTGCATACGCGGTGATGCCCTGAACATCGGTGGAGAAGCAATATTGTGCGCCATGTCCATGTATGACCCGCACAACATGTCGTACAGAAAACAGGCGACGAAAAATGTTTCGGTGCGACTACTTAGCGACACGAGGGAACAAGAGAAATGATAACAACAACAAACCCCTAAATGCTCATCAGAGCTCATTGCTGCGCTGTTCACGACAAGGCCAAACCGATTGAATGCTTCCAGCGGCTAAGAAAGCACTCCATAGTCCAATGGCGTGAATGACGACGCAAAGTTGAAGAGAACCGCACGCTGAACAACGTTGTAGACACTTTCGAATTGTGAGCATAGGCACGCTCACACACGCACGCACACCATAGATGGGCACGCTCAAGTGCTCAGCCCGGAAATTTTTGGGCTGGCTGCGAAGTCCCTCCATCCCCTCCCCATATCTCCACATCTTCTCGTTGGGTTGCTCCAGGGTAAAGTGCACTTCAAAACATTTACAATAGTTTTGCTATCATTGTTGTGAACTTAGATGAAGTTCAAGCCAGTGCAGACTTTGATGAGGAAACTAAAAAACGTAGTCAGAATTGTCCAAGTGCTAAAAATAGGCAAAAACGACTATTTTAGGGCGTTTAAACCAGAGGTGTAACTGGGGGTGGGTGAATCGGGGATTTTTCAAAAGTCAATGATGTCAGGTCCTCCTTCTACCTAATAGGATGACTTCGCAGCAGTTCCCCAATGTTGCAACTGCGAAGTCATTCCATTCACTATGGACTTTCGACTTCGCAGTGCAAAATGCATGCTGATCTTCAAGCTTTCAGCAAAATGCGAGCTTCCTCTGACCAATTAGAGACTTCGCAGTGTGGAATAGGCTAATAATGGTTCTGCGAAGTCTCTCAGTTTTGTCCCCACAAATATTGTCTGTGCACTGGCCTGGAAGGGAGCTGTAGACTTCGCAGCTGCGAAGTCCTCACTTTTTTTGCCATGGCGAAGTCCTTTCATCTACCAGAGGACTTAGCAGGACTTCGCAGCGCTTCGCGCTGCGAAGTCCTCCAAATTTTTGCTGCGAAGTGCGAAGTCCTCCAATATTTCAGCCCGGAAATTTCCGGGCTGTGCCCATCTATGACCCACACGCTCGCAGCACCTACCGTATTCTGTTGCTTTTGCTGTGATTGTGGAGCTATTGCAGCATTCGGCGCTTTCATTTTCGTTCACTTTTTTTTTGGAATCAGGAAGCGGCGCCGGACTGTCTGGATGACCACCACTCCCTTCTAAGTAACCAGACTGAAACATTTTTGACCGTTTGATTTCAAAGGACCAATACGCGTGATCATGTTTTCAGGGTTCGTCGAACACCTTTTCTGTGCGTGCGTGCGTGCGTTTGCAAGGACACACAAAGAGAAAAGGCACCCACCCCTCTATCGAGCGTTGACGCCTCTATCGAAACCAACCCGGCGGCAGTGACAATTCCGGCACGCTAGGGGAGCCAGCCCTCAAGGGTCGGGCTGACTGGGTCTCATCTCACTAGCAGAAGTCAATAATGTGTGACCAGAGAGAGGCCCCGCGATCATAGAAGCAGCCCACGCACAACGAAACAAGTGTCGACGCGGCAACAGTGGCGACTGTGCCCTTGAAACGTTGTTGACCATTTTTCACACCCTATTATGATAGCGCAACAACCAGAATAACAGACCACGCTGGACCATCAAAAGCGCACCAAAATGCCACTCTCGCAATCTATTCTCTCTTGGACACGCGTGGGCGGGCGCACGCACAATTCCTTGCAAAACTGAGTCAATTCACTTAATTCAATTTACTCTCATCACAGCCTAATGGGCACCCCTCCAGTGGGGGTGATAATTTCGCCGCTGAGATACGCAGCGTCTTCGGAACAGAGGAAGGCCGCGATGCCCGAGCAGTCTTCTGGAGTGCCGAATCGTCCCAGGGGAATTTTCAGTCCCAGCATTTTCGGCTTACTCGTTTGCTGCTCGAGCAGCTGAAACTGTGTTAAGCAGGATTAAAATAATAAAAAAAATTACACGCATGCATACCTAAAAAAACTATTCTATTTGGCGGAATCCCAACACACCGTGGAGGCTCAGGGAATGTCAGACATCTGGGAACATACATGTAACTGGGGTGGGGGTTGGAGGGGGTTGCCCACCCCCAGGTCAAAAGCTACCCCTCCCCAGCCCCCCCCCCTCCAACCCTCCCACCCCCAGAATTTTTCGAAAGTTTTCCAACTTGTCTACAACTGCAAAAAGTAGTGTATTTTTCGTCTTTTCAGTGTTTTTTGACGCTAAAACAGTTAAATAACGCTATTTATAGCTTATTTTAACCTATTATTGACCAAAAAGTGCCTATTTAGACACTATTTTGGTACACATTTTTACCCTCCGACACCCCCCTCCCTCTTAAAATCTGCTTACCCCTCCCCCCAGAATGGTCTCCGACCCTCCCTCCCCATCCACTGCAAAAACCCGGTTACATGTATGTCTGGGAAGGGCCAAGCGCGAATATCCCTGTAAAAGTGGCGGCGTTCTTCTCCTCACGCGGGGGAGGATAGCCACCCACCTGGCACGGATTTCGGACAGAAGCCCGGAGCCGCCCTACACCATGGGAAGCTTCACCAACGAGAGCGTTCATCCTTCTGCCCAAGGGGATTAGCAACTCAGTGACCGCGGTGGAAGGGAGTCGAACCCCCGGCCACGAGTGCGTGGAGCAGGACGCCCTATCACTGAGCTACCCGCTCCCAAACTATTTCGCTAATAAATGTTTCACGCGAGACACATATACACTGCAGATCGCATACACATACAGTGCGCAGAAAAACTCTAGGAACCGTTGTCGACGTTTGACGCTTGTAGTCGGTAACGAACAAGCGTGCACGCACACAGACGCACGCACGAACCGGTTTGGCAAAGTCGGTAGCGATGACCCCTGGCGCGACACCGTTCACTCGGATGTTTTTGGGCGCCAATGAGAGAGAGAGCGCCTTCACCAATCCCAAAATCGCCGTCTTCGTCACCCCATACGCCGCGATGCTCTCAATTGAAAATTTTATAAAAAAAGTCATATAAAACACGTTACTTCCTCTACTACCAAGAGGGTAAATGTATGTAGGTAAATACCGTAAATCCTCCAATAGAAGCCTCCTCAATAGACAAGGCCCCGGGTAAGGCAAGGTTGAAAGCATAGTGCCCCGGGGGCACTGTTAGGGGATTTACGGTAGGTAAGGTAAAATATACATAGTGCATGTGCACAGTACATACGTATAGTAGGATAGTTGTGTAGTGTAGCTGGGTGGCTGTGTAGCAAGCAAGATATTGCAGACTGTACGTTTCCGACACAACAAAAAACAACAGGAAAACTAAAAAATATAGAGCAACGCACATCTCCCAGAATATAGCCGACAGCAGAACCAATGAAAACGACACTGCCGCCACTAAATTTTTTGCGTATTGTACCAAAACCAAATGTGAGGGGAAATTTACAGTCTAGTGTTATCAAAAATCGGTCAGTGTGAACAAAAACCACAAAATTTACAGCATTTCACTTAATCGTACCGCATGATAACGTGTGCAAGCCAAAAGCCAGCATTCAACAAATTTGTTCACACTTATGATTAAATTGACACACCATAGAAAAGCTAAAAGTGACCAACAAAAACTAGACACTCAACCACTGTTTCTCCAACTCCGGAACCACCATTTTTGTCAACAAGAATCCAGCTTTGACATTGGTTTCGAACATCTAAAAAAACTGACAAATTGCACATGCACAAATAAAAAAAACGTTATTACCCAATTTTGTAAACACAGCCTAGCTAATATCCATTTAGGTTAAAATATTAAGACAGGAGTGGGAGGGCATGAAGGAGTACTAAAGGATGCATCGAAAATTCACCTAGAACGGTATTTTTGCATTGCCATTTTTAGTAGGAAAATTGGACTGAGGTGATGATCATAAAATATAGCCCGGGGGGGGGGGTAGGTACCCGATACCAAAAGTCGGATTGATTGCTTTAAAACTTTATTTTGACACCACCACACAGCACAAGGCCGTAAAAAATCACAAAGATTGCTACATAAAATTGATTTTTTCCCCAGTACTTTGCTTATAAGAACACAACAGTATATACCTTGTCCCAAATCGACTCGGACACGTCCAGAATATCCCCATACGCAGGATTGATTCCAGCGTTGTTCACTAGAATATCAATTTTGCCAAACTGGTTCAGAGTCTGAAAAGTGCAAACCAATTATTTACAGTGTGCAAATGTCCATCCCTGTCAGACATATGAGAGAGAGAGCGAGAGAATGTGGGTGGCGCATTGAGGATGCGAAAACAAATATTTTATACAACCGTACAACACGCACACGCACACACACGCACGCACGCACGCACGCACCCACACACACACACACACACACACACACCAAGAGACACAGCACTAGAAATAAATACCGTAAATAATTTAGCATGCATAAATGAATAATAATTGCAACAATTACAAAACTCACTTCGTCGACAAGATTTTGTCTGTCTTGCGCCTTGGACACGTTACAGGGCACGCCAGCGGCGCGAATATTTAAATTTTGAAATTCCTCCAAAACTGAATTTACATTTTCCGATTTTCTGCTGCTCACTACCACCTTTGCGCCCTCTTCGCCCAATCGCCGCGCAATCGCCTTGCCAATGCTGCAAATTAATTATAGTTCTTTTTTGAATAATTACATTTTATGGGATTTTTTTAATGGAACTTTAATGAATCAACAATGATGAACAACATGAAGTGGAGTAAATGGGTACCATAGCAAAATTAAATAATGGTCAGCAGCCCACAGCATACACACCCCTTCGTTGATGCAGTGACAATTGCCACTTTTCCTTCAAACCTTCCATTAATGCAGCTTTGCGAATATTTTCTGCAAATAAATTGTTGGACGACATTTGTGGTTGTGGCAGGCAAATTGGCGGCCGCGAAATACCGCAGTTTGCAGAACATAGCTAATGAATTAATACCAACGCTAATTACCGCAATAATTTCTGACACTGCAAAATAAACAAAACTGCGAATACAAATTTGAATCTCCGTATACCGTATAGGTACCGTCGCCTTGCCCTCTAAAAGTGCAAAACAAAAAACTCCGCACAAAAGTTCGGATCAAATTCGGAAATATTCCTTTCTACGTTGTTAAAAATACATGCATGCAACATAGCCGTGAACATTTTGCAACTATCCGCAGACTATTGAATTTTTGCGCATATGCGCACATACATGCGTTACATGGCGTTCTTTCAAAACCGTGTGCGAACGCGATTCGAGTATGTGAAAAGCGGCAAGATCCGTCCGTGTCTCTTCCTGCACTAGATTGCCCAGTCAACGCACTACAAAAACGCGCAACGATCATGTGTTGGCGGGCGGACTCTCTCTTCGAGGTAGAATGAGCACTTTTCACTCTGTACATCGTCACTTTTGATCAGCAGATCACAATTTACAAACGGGTCTCATTAGCCGTCGGGCTTTCTCTTTTCCCTTCCACATTCACATTCCTCCTTCCAAGCCAATCTTGGCAGCGTTGTCCCGTGTAGGGCAGTGGGCCCAGCACCGCGAGTAGGGACAGGAAGAAGAGAGTCGAGTAGAGATAGCTGCAGATGGTCACCAGCACCATGAAGATGCCAATCTGGAAGAAGGCATTCGTGAAGGACGGAAGCATCGCCAGGCCGGCCGACAGTGTCGTCAGAGCCGAGAGCAGAATCGGTATGCCGATGCTGTTCACAGTGTTCCTGACCTGAAAACATTTCAGTATGGCTGTGATTCTTTTGTGTTTGTCTTGAAACACAAGCTTAGAGCGCACGCACGCACGCACGCACGCACGCACGCACGCACGCACGCACGCACGCACGCACGCACGCACGCACGCACGCACGCACGCACGCCCTGGCACGCACGCACGCACGCAAACTTCCCTCCCACCTTTTCTTGCCTGCCTTTCTTCTTCTTCGACAGCTTGTACGCCACCGCGTAGTGGAGTGTAAAGTCAAAAGACAGTCCCACTGTCAGGATGAGTACCGTAGTCTCGACCACGTTAGTCCGCCAATCCATCAACACCAACCCCGCTACCGTAGTCAGGACGACGCCACAGATGGTCAGGAGGGACAGTAAGCTGAGGACGAGGGCTTGCGTCGACAGCACCGTGGCTAACAAAGCCACGAGCATCGAAAAGCCGACCGCTAATGGGGTGCCGTGCAGCAAGCTGTCCATCAGGTCGTACCACACCGCCGTTAGGCTGAACCTGAAACACGGGCGCTTGGGATTGTGACGTTTTTGACCTTTGCGATTGTAGAATGTGAAAAAAAAATGTGACGAGACAATATGTCCCCGTTTGAATGGGTAATGGGGGTCCTGCGGAGCAGGGGTAGGGGCAGCACCAACACAGCTCTAAAATGTCATTTTTGCATGCGTGTACATGTACCTATGTGCGTGTGAGACTGTGTGAGAGTGTACCGGCGCATGTGAGCAGCGTCTTTTCCCTTAAAAATCGCCTTGGGGTTAATTATAGGGTTTACGGTATATTGGAGAGGGTTGGAGGATTTCCGGAAAGTCAATACCTGGACAGGAACCAGCCGCTCTTCACAGCCTCATTTTCCTCCGCATCCAAATTTTCTCTGACGATTCTCTCCGAGGTCTCAAAGAACGGTCTCAGCTTCTCATAGGCACCGGTGTACCTGTGCCGCGTCTTCACCGTGACGTAATAACCCACGAGCTGCTGTCCTCCGAAGATGGGACTATCGAAGTGGCGGTCGGCGCTCCTCCGGTGCTGGATCTTGTGCGAGGCCCAGCGCATGCACACCTCCAGGTCTGAGCTGTTGAAGTTCAAATGCGTCACGTTGCAGCAGGGCCGTCGCGCCAGGTTACGGTAGCAGGGGAATTCGAAACTCCAGCGCAGGAATTTCTCCGTCCAGCAGACGTGCGGGCGTCTCGAAGGGAGGGCCAGACCACCAGAGGGGCTGGTGAGATTCCGGCAGACTCTGTTCAGACCGTGCAGAGTTGCTACAGAATCCATTGTAAATCTTTGGTCTAATTTCAAGACCCCATTCTTCGTGGGGTTGAATCCGCTAGCGTCAGAAGTCTTCTGGAACCCAAAGAGGACAGTCGCTTCCAGAATGAAGCCCTTGCTCGCTTTCAGAAAGGCAAAGTGGTCTTCAGCGTGGCTGTCGTACCTAATATACGGTACACGTCAATCTCAGTTGCTTATAAATCGCAGGCGAGTGATATAGATATGTAAGTATGGTAAACGAAAGTGTGCTACTACTGCTAGAGAAGGGCAGAGTGCAATAAACTCAAAAGGGGTTTCATCTCAAAATCTTAGTCTTAGTCTCAAAATGGGTTTCGACCGTTACGGATTCTGAGAAGAAAACAAATGGATAATAAAACAGAAACAAATAAGAAACAAATGAAACACAGCAAAAACAAACCGACCACTCTGACGGATGGTTGGGCTTGAACACCTGCAATGGGTTTTTGTCTGGAAGTTGCAGGCCCGGTTGCCAGAAGCACAGGTAAATGGAGGCGGCAGTACTGCAGGTAAACAGTGCCAGCCACAAGTATCTCAGCCTTAGCACTATCGTTGTCAGCACTTTGTCGGTTAGAATTGTCGAAAAGCTGATTTTAGAGCTCTTTGCTTTCCTAATCTTTGATTTGGACAAGCATTTGAAAACGCAGCAGCACATCTTTCGCCAGATGGGATTGATGTACTTGGTAATGATTACCAGAGACGCGGCTAGAAACGTGACCACCAGAAAATAGTTGACCAGCATGGTGGTGCCGGCGAAAATTCCGAAGCAGCGAATGACTATCACCTGAAATTAAAATTTTGTCGCCCCAGTGCACGCGCGCGCGCGCGCGCACGCACGTACGCACGCACGCACGCACGCACGCACGCACGCACGCACGCACGCACGCACGCACGCACGCACGCACGCACGCACGCAGGCACGCACGCAGGCACGCAGGCACGCACGCACGCACGCACGCACGCACGCACGCACGCACGCAGGCACGCACGCACGCACGCACGCACGCACGCACGCACGCACGCACGCACGCACGCAATGCACGCACGCAATGCACGCACGCAATGCACGCACGCAATGCACGCACGCACGCACGCACGCACACACGCACGCACGCACGCATGCACGCACGCACGCACACAATGTACGCACGCACGCACGCAAGCACGCACGCACGCAATGTACCCACGCACACAATGTACGCATGCACGCAAGCACGCACGCAATGTACGCACGCACGCACGCACGCACGCAATGTACGCACGCCCGCACGCACGCACAAACTTACGTTGCTAATGACGTTAGCATAGAACGCAGCCGCAGTCGTGGCACTCGTGACGAACATTGAAAGGGCCGCATGACTCATGGCCTTTGCAAACACTCGCTGCAGTCCATCTTTCAATTCCTCATCATTCTCTTTCAAATTCAAATTCGCGCCATTCTGCGCACTGTTTTCGGATTTTCCGCAGTTCCTTTGATTTTTCTTGGACTTTCGGTACTTCGCAATGCTTTTCCAGTAGATGTGCTGCAGTACGAATGTGTCGTCGGCGCCGATACCCACCAGCAGGACGAAAACCAGCAGATTCATAAAGGGGAAGAACCGAATGCCAAAGACCCAGGTGTAAATGAAGAATGCGCAACCAACTGAGGAAAAGATGCAAACGACAACCATTATAGAATAGAAAAAGCTTCTTGAGTAGACGAGAATAAGCAGGCCGACAATCAGAGTCGCCAAAAATCCGAAATTCATGTCCCAATAGATCATGGTCGCAAATAGGGGCAGCTTCGTACCAAAGTGCATGCCACTGGGGAGAGGGTTGACTGGTTTCAGATCAAACTTTACTTTAAATTTAATAAATTCAAAGGTTTTAAAATACAGCAGCTGGTAACGAGGCAAACGTCAAACACTCTCCCGAAATCGCAGACCCAATTTCTCGGCAGTTTCTCTCAACTGGTCAGTTACATCGGAAAACATACGCAGGGTCACAGTGCGCCCTTTGGGTATGAGATGTCTGTTCGCTGCGTAAGCACCATACGAGAAGATGGGCAGAAAAGTGTTGAGATAAACCGGTTCATCTGTGCCAGTATCTGCACTTTGCACAGAGAGGACCTTTGTAATAAAGTCTTTGACCATCTGATGAGAGCAGCTTTCGGGAATGCTTTAGGGGGAGTGAGTTGCACTCATGATATCTTGTTTAGTGATATTAAAACGTGTTTATCACAGAGCATGTGATGAGCAAAAACTGCTAATTGCGCAAAAAAATCGGTGCAATTTTATTCCCCTTGAGCAAACGCTCTCATTGTTGTAGTAGTCACACTGGATAATCTTCTCAGTGTATACGCTACAGCGGTCGACGGTTTCGCGCAAAACGTCCACGTCTGCTTGTGAAATTAGACTGCAGTTTAAAGGTCCGGTTTCGGGCAAGCAGGTTGCGTAATTAGGCAGACTCCAAGAGTGCAAGTAAGGGGTCAGACCATCGAAAGGCTTCAGAATCCGTTTTGCCTCGGTTTGGAATAGGCACATTTTTCTGGTGGATTCCAAAGATAGGACCGCCTCCAAAGATGGGAACTCAAGAACGACTTGCGACATGTATTCCACTAAAAGCGGTTGTTGTGTTAATTACAATGTAATTTGTAAGTTTGCCAACAGTGCCCCTTTCCAACCAATAGGCCCCGTGTTGCGACTACCTGATGATGATTTTATTTGTTTTACATTTGAACGAAATTAAATTAAATTACGTTTCCATGGTGTGAACAGCGGTACACAAAGGCGAGACAGCTACAGAGAGTATACTTTGAACGGCCTGACCTCTCTGAAAACTGAAAGATTGACTGGTAACACCACTACTAAATTAGAAATTGTAATTTAAAAAAAATTGCCCTACACCTATAAATTTTAAGGGTGAAGCAGTGGCGGTCCCCTACAATTATGGATACCCTCCTATAGTGCCCGGGAGTAAAGCAGAGTTTAAAGGTGCGTTGGGGCACTATTGGAGGATTTACTGTACAACAGAATTTCATAAATCCAAAAACTTGCATTTTGATAATCCAAAAAAACGCCCATACTCTTTTGCGTCTTTTTCTCGAGCTGTTCGCAGGGGCTGCTGGCCAGTCCGCCAATCAGCTCCTTCAGCCAATCAGGAGAGGCGTCGACCACGCTCTCCACGGTCAACAAGTCGTCCTCGTCCGCCGCCGCCGTCGTCGACCTGCCCACCCGACTGAATTTCAAATCCGTGCCGGGTCTCGACGCGATCTCGGGCCGCACGCGGCGCCACGTCAGAATTCGACTCGACAGCTCGGTGCCCCGGGTTTCAAAGCCCTGAAAAAAGGCGTTGTCAGTGCCATTGAAAATGAAATTTTGAGGTCGAAATCATAAAGCTTTCTTAAAGGCTCGTGCCCCTCCCCTTGTAAGGAGAGGTTCAGAATTACCCATGTGCTTCTTGGGCGGGCCCTATGATTACGGGATGATGAAAGCACTATTGCAAACAGCTTAGTGTAGTAGTACTGCCATGCTGCGACATTGTGACTACTTCAAGAAATTTGGTTTGAAACCAGCCAAAGCCGTACCAATTTTGGGTCCCAGTTTGGCGTGTCGGCGTAGAGGTAGCCAAACGTCGACAGACCTATCGTTATCGCTCCGGAAATCAGCAGTACCACAACCGGATATCTCAGTAGAAAGCTCGAGTACCTAAAATACTAACAAAATTTGTTAGGTATTACGCAAATTAAAAACGCAAACACGCACGAGGCAGCGAGACGTCGAAACAACATCCTCCTTTTCGTTGGCACACAGACAGACACAAAGCGCCACAGAACTGAGGCCTACGCGCCTAGTGCGTGCGTGCGTGCGCGGTGTACGTGTGTGCGTGTCTGCGCGTTATAGGTCGAACTCGAGCGTGCGTGCGCGCGCGCCTGCGCGTCAGCGTGGGGGTGGGTGAGGGCGGGCGGGCGCGTCCTCGAATGAACAATAGAATTTGGAATTTGACGTTCTATGGGAGAACAGAGGGACAGCCGAACGCACGCACGAACACGACTATCGTAACTCCTCCAATAGTGCCCGGGCATTATGCCCTCAATCTCTTTTTACCGGGGCACTATTGGAGGGGTCCACAATTGTATGGGCCCTTCTTTCGACCTCAGAATTTTTGCCTGTAGTAAACTAAAGATTCCAGTTTAGGTACCTATAGTAGTGCTGCTTTCAGTCAAGAGGTTCCATCCGCAATTATTTCAGCGTCTCTGTAATGATAGAAGTCCTGTTGGAGGGAGGGGGCACTATTAAAGGATTTACGGTATTGCTTTGTTTTGTTTCCCGCCATAGAGCTTAACCTTGTAGTAGTCCTTCGTTGCGTATGCATTCGTCGATAATTGCTGCGCTCAGCGCAGCGCGGGTAATGAGTCGCGCGCCACTCACTAGCGGATCCAGACGGGGGGGAGAGGGGGGTCTCCCCCTCCTGTCAGTTCAGATTTAGGGGGGAAGGAGGGGGGGAGATCAGGGGGAGAAGAAGGAAAGAAGGGCGAACACATGGGGGAAATGGCCACATTTTTACGTTTTCATTGGATCAAGGCACTCAAATGCGCTAAATTTTCGCCTGCGGCGCTGTGGTTCTCTTTTAACTCACGTTTGATTTGGAAGGGAGCTCACAAATACCGTCAGCTCACAAATTCCATAGTAGTGGAGTTTGGGTGGTGAAAAAATTGACCTTCTCCCCCCTCTGTCGGAAAATCCTGGATCCGCTAGTGGCGCCACTACTATGTTGGGAGGTGTGAAAATCGATCGCGCTGTCGCCTTCAAACTTCTCTTACGCCACCCCCCCGCCCCCCCTCCCACTTCAGAGGAGGCTGTGAGCGGCGCCCTCAAGCTAAAAATAGGTCGTAGGTATGACCGACCGAGGCGTTTATATACGCCCCCAGGCGGGCGCTAATGCCCTCCGACTTCCGCCAGGCTTCACTCTCTAATTCCAACCTGCCCACTACCTCTCATAAATGACCGGTTTTCAAGTAGCCCGCTCAGCACTCACCTATACGAACGGCTCACTCTATAGCGCCAATGGATTACTTTGGCTGCGTATCCACGTGTGCGCGTGAGTGCGTGTGTGCCCCCCCCCCCTACTGGCTGACTACTAAAAAGCATGCTGGATGAAGGGAGTAGTAGAGTTGGTTATTGGATTGACAGAGTGAGTGAGTGCGTGAGTGGATTGAAAGGCGCCTTAATGGCTGATGCGTAGTAGGCTCGGATGTATGTAGTAGTTGGACAGTTGGTGTGAAATAATGAGAGTGAGAGCTGCTCTCTGGTGTTGAACGACTGGTGTGCGTGCGTGCGTGCGTGCGTGCGTGCGTGCGTGCGTGCGTGCGTGCGTGCGTGCGTGCGTGCGTGCGTGCGTGCGTGCGTGCGTGCGTGTTCGAGCTTGTATAGCCCCACTCAACTCAACTCTCCAGGTGACGAACCTATCGCTGCACCTTTCGATGAGAAATCACTTTCACTTTCCCTTTCTTTTCGTTTTCGACGCGCCGCCACCTTTTCCGAATCCCTCTGCCCCTCCCTCCGTTGCGCTGACTTGGCGCCTCCGAAAAACTCATCATTTCGGCGACGCGTCTTTCACGACCACCTCGCCCAAAGCCGATTGCTTCCCTCCCTTCTCTCCCTCCGTTGTCATTCATCAAAAAAAGTGTGCCACGGCCACCCCCCCCCCCCCCCACTCCCTCCTTTCTTCCTGCCTTGCCCCAAGGGCTTATTGAATTGCCGCCTCCACCACGCAGCGCGAAAGACTGACTGTCTCTGTGGCTGGGCGGCGTGGTATCGATTTAGCCGGCCGAGCAGCGCTATCACGCGCGTCTTGCAACATTCTTTCAAGACCCCAAAAAGCTAGCGAGCCTTTTCCAGGGCTGTCCTGTCTGTCACGACAATTTCCAGTGCTTTCCTCTCTGCCACGACAATTTCCAGGATTTAATGGTGAATATGGGCTGCGAACGTTTACTGCTGGCCTTGACACTGCTATGCGCGCTGCAAGTTCGAGAGGCGCTGGCGGCGGAGGACGGAAAAAATTCGACCGAACACGACTTCTCGGAACATTGCCAGCGACAGGCGAGTGTGCTGGAGAACGGATACCGTAAATCTTCCAATAGTGCCCCCGGGGCACTATTTTTTCAACCTCTCCTTACCCGGGGGCACTATTGGAGGGGGCTTCTATTATTTCAACCTAAAAATTTTGAATGGTAATGCAAGTTTCGCTGTCAAAATTGCCGATTTTGGTCATTTTTGCCACATTTAATGGTTGATTTACCGTTAATAGTTGCTGAAACGTGCTATTATTGGTTAGTATAGTGTGTACACACGATGTAAATGTACCTACCACTATATTTTTGCCCATAAAAGGCACATGGCACAACATACCCTATTGGCACTATGGGAGGGCTCTATTGGAGGGGCACTATTGGAGGGGGGCTCTATTATTTCAACCTTGCCATACCCGGGGGCACTATTGGAGGGGGGTTGTATTGGAGGATTTACGGTAATATTGACGTTTGACGGAAGACGGATAATATTTGACGGAAGCAGTTTCCAATTAGTCTGCAGTATAGGGTCGATCTGTCAGTCCCTTTAAAGTCGACTTTCATGCCCTCTTTATGCAGTGGATCCGCACAGCGTCCAGAGTGTATACCCCAGAGCTCGAAACCGCTGATTGTGTGTTAAATAAATAAATAATAAATAAAGTAAATAAAATAAATAAATAAAAGAGTTTGAGCCAAAGCTCAGCACCAAAGGTACATTTTCATTTTTATTTTGACATTTTGTCTGGCCCTGGTTTGGACCAACTCAGCGCGGAACAGTGGAGGAACACTCAGAGATTGGGCGGGCCAGTATGTACATTGCCGTGCCTGGGGCGCCGACTTGTGAGAGGGTAACCCAGCGAGACACAGGCAGTGAGAGGGTACCGCCTCTGTCCAAAGGGGGGATTAGTACAATAAATTCTCCGAGCTTGCAACCTGGGGTATGTACTTTTGTTTGAACCCTTGGCTACCCGGGGGCACTATTGGGCGGGGGAGGGATTAGCGGAACTGGGACACTGTTTGGAGAATTTATGGTATCTCAATGGGGGTGAACCCCGGACCACCCAGGGACTCGTTGCATAAAACACTTGTAAGCCTAACAAGTTACAAGTTACGACACGCGCCGATACGACTGAGCTCCCGTGCTCTCCATGCAGGTGGAAAGTATAGTGCTCCCGGGGACACAATAATATTTGATAATGTACTGTTTCGCATCTCACTCAGATCACCTTCTGACTCGCCACGACATTCCAGGCAGAACAGCAGTACGAGAGGGAGGTCGCCAAGGACCCCAGTATGAAGACGATCCTTAAACGTTGTAGCTTATTCTATTCCTGCTGCAAGAGCCTGAAAGGAAACATCGACTTCCAGTACGCTCTTTATGGTGTTGGCGCACGCACGCACGCTCGCAAGCACGCACGCACGCACGCACGCACGCACGCACGCACGCACGCACGCACGCACGCACGCACGCACGCACGCACGCACGCACGCACGCACGCACGCACGCACGCACGCACGCACGCACGCACGCTTTTATATATGATGATATATGACGCACGCACGCTTTTAGATGCAAGTCCAGCAAGCCGAAACTTGCGTTGTGCACCGAGCAGAATATAAAGTTGTCCACATGCATGGCTCGCGATTGTGTCAACCCAGCGCCGAAGAAAAAGCAAGAAGTCATTGAAGATTCTCAAGGCAACTCAGGGGCGACTTTTATTTATTTTCCATCTCTGCTTCTCACAATGCTGGGAACAACGCTGCTGCTGGCCACAACTTTCAGAGTAGCTTTAAATCCGAAAATTTGACCATTTTGATTGAGGAACGCGGAAACCACCCAAGTAAAAGACTGTAGAGTGTACAGATCCAGCTGAGATAAGACGCTAGATTTGTGCTTTTGGATTTGAAATTGCTGACACTGTGGTTTGGACCGTCACATTTTCTTTTTTTTATCTAAACGGTCTACTCAAGTGTCCAAACCGCAATTTTCATCACCGAACTCGAATTGCTTTAGAGTCTAAGCGCTTTCGCTGTTGTACATTCCTTTCGCGTTGAGTTCTTCTTTGCCAGTGGCGGATGGGAACGGAGGAATTCCTCCTCCCGAAATCGAAAATCTAGGGTTCGAAATGGCTGGGTCGTGGAAGAAGAAAGGTGCCTAGCGAACCTACTTTTCTACATTAAAATGGCGTAGGTGGTTGAAAATCGCAAAATTTCGCCTGCGACGCCGATTTTATGTATTACTCGTCAATTATGGACCGATTGGGCGCCCAAAACATCGCCGAAATGGCCCAGCATCTGTACATTTCAACAGGGTTCCCCCTTCTGCTAAATCCTTCCCACCTCCGAAAATTTCTGGATCTGCCACTGGTGTCTAAACTGCAACTTTCAACAGCGAACTCAAATAGTTGTAGAGTCTAAACGCTTTCGCTGTTGTACAAAGCCTTTCGCGTTGTGTTCTGCGATTTTCCACTTCTTTCCAGCGCTATACCTGGCTTTTGATGCTTGCAGCAGGGATAACCCCGGCGTGATTCTGCCCTCGTTTTAACGCCTCTTTGTCGCCTAGCGTACTCTGCGATCTTGCGTACGCGTCATTTCTTTCGCCAACGAAACGTGAGCGTACAATTACCGTATAAATTCTCAAATAATACCCCGGGGTACTGTTGTTTCAACACTCGGATACACGTGGGGCAACTATTGGAGGGGCTGAGGCAGAGTGGATTTTTACCTTGAACAGTTGACACCTTGAACAGTACATTTGCCCTATTAGAGGCGCTGGTAGGAAAATGGTACACAAAGACGTACTAGATTTCCATGTGACCCCGTAGGCATTATTGGGAGGGGTGTACTATTGAAGAATTTACGGTAATCGAATAGTGGCGCTTGGAAATTAAAAAAAAGCTTTTTCTAACTGCACCACTCTAGCTACTGTATGCGCCCAATTCAAACTGCTAATGGCTGCGTTTCACTCGATGCCAGCGGCCGTTCGGCATTAGCTTGTAGAAGTGACGCTTGTACCGGCGGACGATGTCCGTTCGGAGTAGCTGATCCTCTTGAACGTCTTGTAGAATGTCCTGGTCGGCCCGGGTGATTCGGCGACGAATCGTACTGAGACAGAGGTAAATTGCATTGTAGGTTGTTGCTGTTGTTGGATTGCGGCCGTCAATGGCCCCATCTGCATGACGCCCTCCTGTCTTGCAGCACCACGAGGGCCGCCAAAGACGTTCGGAGAACGCCGTCTACATTCTAGGACCGCAACAACACGAGGAAGCCCATTGACAGGGAAATCCTCGTAAGCCTCAACTCGAACCGAGCGCGCAAGGGCCGATTCTCTACCACTAGGCCAACATAGCAGACTGCTTCTCACAGAATGACAACCCCGCTCAGACAAACAACCCAAGCAAAGAGACGCACGCACATACATACCTTGGATCGTAAGGCGTCACCAGTTCCAGCGGCAAATACGTGATGGGTTCCGCGGTTGACCACTCTTCGGTTTTATTATTCGCGGGAGAACGCCCGTGGCAAAGCGCTCTGCACAATGCCAAGCCAAAAACCGTTACAGTCAACACCGGCATTTCTTAGGTTTATAAAACGCGGCGCATTCAGCGCTCTGGCACACAGCTTACAGCTTCGCGCGAGTGTAAGTCCGTGCGTTTGCGTGTGCGTGCGTGCATGTCTGCTTGTCAGTGTGTGCGACAGCTGGTTCGATTCAAATGAGCGGCTAGCGCTGTCATTCTCGCCAAAACGCGCAAGAATAAGTACAAACTAACGGAACCGAAACGGCCAAGCAATGAGCAACCAAAATTTTTACTTTTTTGTAAATTTTTCAAATTAAATTTTAAAGCGGTTTTTCGTCGTTGTCGATCGAGACTTTCCACGTCAGCTCCTCCACCAGCGCGGCGACGTCCGGCTCCACTGCGGGCGGCTACAATTCAAGAAAAACGTTAAAGTAATTAATAAAAAATAACAGGAAATAAAAAGGGCTAAAGACAATTTATGCGCAAGGAGGCAGCATCACACTTGGCAAACACGTTCTCCTAGTCTCTATACAAATATGCCAAATAATCACACCAAAATAAATTTTGAAAGCAATTATGAAGAGCCTCCGCCTGAGCTATGCTGAGCAAAGAGAGCCTAGGCTAAGCCTAAACCGGTGTCCAAGTCTAAGCAAGGCAAAAGCCTAAGCCTAGAGAGCAAGGCCTGAGCCTAAGCCTGCGCAAGGCAAGTCTAAGCAAGGCCTAAGTTAACCAAGGCCTAACCCTGAGCCTATGGGCAAGGCCTAAGCATAAGGGTAATGTATGTCAGAAGGTGTTTGTATGACTGTTGTATGACAAGAAACTAGCGCTTCAAGCGCCACAATGCGTCATACGTAAGGCCCGTAAAACATTTATGCGCCTTCCTACACCGTTTCGAATACGGAAAATGCAAAGTACAATGCACTGTACGTACACCCCCTCCATGTAAAAGGTCTGTTCACTTTCGATGGCAAAAGATGAAGAAAGCCAAATTTTCGCATGCGGCGCATGGTGTACCGGACAAAACTATGAAACAGCGCCAATTATCGAAAAATGGACAATTTTTGTGCACGCTTTGCCGTGCCTGTCACAATTAATTGCCCAGTGTTCTGAAAAATTTCAACGGGTTGAAATTCAGCCCATTTACACCCAAAAGTCAGCCCCCATTGAAAAATTCTGCATACGGCACCGGTCATGGCAAAAGATTTCGGGGGGGGGGGGGGCGACACCCATTTCTGACGTTTCAAGGACAAAAATGGCCCCGCAGGCAAAAAATTAAATTCTTGGCAATTGGCATCGCACAAGGCATGGCATCTGCAAATGTAACGAGTTTAAAAAAATTGCGCGCAGGCAGGCGAATATTTTGTACCAGCAAGGAAATCCCCCCATCTGGATCGCCAACCCTGCATATATCCTCCTCGCATTCTCACTGCGTCGAAGTGCAAAAAAAATGAAACATTCTTTTAATAATGCTCACCTGAGCATCGTCAACTTTGGCGACGGGAAAGTAGACGGGCAGGAAACGGTGGTAGGCATCCACGTCCTCACGCGTGAACAGGCACAGTATCAACGCGTCCAGCTATGAATGGACCCGTCCTTTTGTGTGGACACACACACTAACACGCACGCACGCACGCACACACAGACTGACACCAGACCTGTAACTGGGTCACAGGTCGAGAGTTGGGGGGGGGGGAGAGTCAAGGTGGAGGGGGAGGCATTTTTTAACGAGATGGCGTTAAAAATGAACACTTGCGCGTCAAAGGTTTTTTTTAAAGTCAAAGGTGTAAGAGGTTGTGAAATGACTGTAAAACGCTCACTTTTGTCATTTTTTGTCGTTAAAAAACACTTTAAAAAATTCCGTCCGGGGAGGGGGGGGGCGATTTCCGAGCCCCAAGTTACAGGCACGATCCACAATCAGGGGGGATGCTTTTTAGGGGGTCCCCCAGCTACGGGCGCGACTAAAAATTCAGGACTGACCCGGTCCTTGTTCTCTTCCAGCCACTCTCTAATGACCGCTAGAGCGACCCTGGCAGCTCTGGCGTTCGGATAACCGTAAATACCCGTAGACACGCAGGGAAACGCCTAAAAAAATTAACGAAATATTCGAGAAATAAGTGACTAAAACGCTGAAAAAAGAATCGCCCGAGGGAAATAAATTATAAAGGTACTCTAGGCAAATAGTACATGCTAAAAATAAAAAAAATCGCATCTGGAACGGACTGACGCTAAAACAAGCAAATTTCTTCTCGAAAGCAAATAGCCGAGAAGCACACTTTACAATTGTTTGTAAATACATACAATGACGCAGAAATGCTAATGCTGTGTAAAAAGAATCCTAAAAACGCAAAATCCGCACAACGCTTCTGAGTTGGTTCTCTTTCGCCAGCTCCAGACAGCTCCAGTAGCAGTTGTCCAAGTCCTGAGGGTGCTCCCCCACGGGGCCCACCGTGTGGATCACGTCTGAAGGATATATATATATATATATATATATATATATATATTGAATTATGATCTCAAGTTCTGCCAACGGAACAGCGCGTACAGTCAGCAATGCCTTACGCGCGTGCGTGCGGCCGGTGCGTGCGTGCGTGCGCATGTACACCCGTACACGCAGGCACAAACCAACCAACATACCCAAAAGCACAGATAAAAAAAGCGCGCCTACATTTGGCGGGCAGTCTGTATCCGGCGGTGATTTTGGCGTCGCCCGTCTCGCAGGGCGCGAGTTTTGTCGCCTCGCGCGCCAGATGGAAGCCCGCCGCCCTGTGGATCGCGCCGTCCACCCCGCCGCCTCCTAAAAAAAAACATTTTTCCATGTCGACAACTCTGGTCTCACTATTCACCGATAAAACGACACTACGGATGCAGACGTTGTACTGTAACACCAGCCTCACAACCACAAGTTACTGGCCTGCACTCAAGTCCAAACATAGGTGCCCATGGGTGGGGTATAGGGAGGGGGTATAACCCTCCCCTGGAAGACCCTATCCCGAAAGACTTTCAGGACGACCCCTCCCCTGGCTTTCATTTTCTGGAACTTCAAGCAAATTCGTCTTGCAAGAATGGCAAAAGTGTGCCTGCGGCACTGTCTTTTTGTACTTTGCAGCTTAAACGTACATAGAAATGGCGTTTAGATCACGGTTTCCGTCCATTTTGGAGCGAATAAGTACCATAGACGTATAAAACTCCATCCCGAAAAATCCCGATTTACCCACCCCTGTCTTCAAAAAATTAGGCAATTTACCCCTCCCCTGGCCTGATTTCCGTGGGCACCTATGAGTCCAAATGATTCACTATGGTGGAATTGGGGGGAGGGCACAGGTTTTCTGGGTAGGGCTTGGTACCGGTCACTCTCGCCCAGCTATAGGCGATCCTGCATCAAGTGCAGGTCTCACCCCCCCCCCCCCCACCCACAGATTTAGTCAATCCTGCACTGATTGCAGGATACCCCCTACTGAACATGGGCCTGTAGGGAACCTTTGGCCTTAGGAGCATTTGTAGGTAAATTATCCAAAAAATTGCTGCCTGCGCTGTGTTTTTTCTCTGTATTTACAAGCCTGTCAAGAGCGTTCATGGCCAAAATATTTTAAAGAAATTGGGTCAACGGAACCGTACCATATGCAGGACGGACGATTGAGACGTATAAGTGGTAAACAAAACTTTTGTTTGCAAAATTATAACGTGCAGGTCCCCACCTGCTGAACGTCACACGTCTGAAAATCGCAAAGTCCTACAGTTTTGAGGGTTAGTCACACCCAGTCGGGGGGGGGGGGTATTGGAGAGGTTCACCCCCCCCCCCCCCACCCCCGGCCAAGGTCGTCCCGCTTTTTTGCGGGAGCGACCCCCCCCCCCCAGCCCCTGGCCATCGCCAACCTGAATAAGTTGTGGGAAACCCGCTCTCATTATTGGAAAACTTGTGGAAATATCCGTCCTTTTCCGTGTGTCATTTTTGTGTCCTTTTTCAGTGTAGTGTGACCCAAAAACCCTTAAAAAGTGCTCTTTAGCCGTTGTTTTGACACATTTTGGACAAAAAGCGCCGATTTACGCGTTATTTTGGTGCGAAATCTTCCACTTCGGCAACCTCACCACCAAAATTTCCGATCCCGGACATTTTACCCGGGATGGCTCTAGACCCCCCTCGAACCCCCCGCCACCCCCCCCCCCCTGGCTTCTGGACCAATCAGCACCTATGGTTACACCTCTGGGGGGGGGGGACTGGGAATGACAACAAAATCGGAGCCAGCAGCATACGTGGGCTCAGGGGTGGTTTAGGGGGGGTTCGCCCCCCCCCAGGCCCAGGCCGTCCCGCTTTTTTGCGGGAGCAAGCCCCCCCCCCCCCCACTGGCCATCGCCATCCCGGATAAGTTGCGGGAAACCCTCTCTCATTATTGAAAAATTGGGTGAATATGCGTGTTTTTGTGTCCTTTTTCATTGTAGTGTGACCCAAAAACGCTTAAGAAGTGCTATTTAGGCGTTGTTTTGGCACATTTTGGACCAAAAAGCACCGATTTACGCGCTATTTTGGTGCGAAATCTTCCACTTCGACAACCCCTCCTCCAAAATTTCCGATCCCGGTCATTTTACCCGGGATGGCTCTAGACCCCCCCCCCCTCGAAACCCCCAGCCACCCCCCCCCCTGGCTTTTGGACCCATCTACACGGAGGGCCAGCAGCAGGGGGGGGGGTAGAAAAATGGCAGGGGGGGTAGAAAAATGGCTAGATAGACCCAGTACAGTTTAAAACACAAATACATACACCGCTACTGACTTTGGTACAATCCGAACCCATGCTACACGGTACACCCAAGTTTTTCCCAATTGAAAATTGATTGGGCAGCGTAAAATCCACCGCATATACCGGCCAAACGTCGATTGGCCGCGTTGACAATGGCGTCGACCTCCAACGCCGTTATGTCGCCGGGAAACAGAAAAATTTTCCCATTTATCTCGGCGTCCGCTTTGAATTTCGGCGCTAAATATCAAAATAAATAAATGTGCATCGTTTTATTGCGCATAAAACAAAAGGACGTTAATTCGACGTCCATCTAATTAATTGCGTCGCGTCCATCTAATTTGACGACACGTCCATCTAATTTGCGCAATTGACGATACGTCCATCTAATTGTTGGTACGTCCATCTAATATGACTACACGTCCATCTAATTGGATGACACGTCCATCTAATTTGTCCAATTGACGAAACGTCCATCTGTATGACGGCGCGTCCATCCAAAAGGCAAGCTACGCGGTAACCGGCAATGGTCAAGCAGCGAACAGCAATGTATTGTACCGATATCAACGGACGGGCACCGCAAAGCGGCGGGCAATCAGGGTGTACGCGTCAGCGTACAACCCTAATATGTGACGACTTACGCGCGCGAGAATTCGGATTTTTGATCGCCTATAACTTTTGATTGGCTGAACCGATTTCGGCGCGTTATGGGTCAAAAGAAGTTTTTCGTGTTCTCCTCCCAGTTTTTGGAGCGCCACTCGCTAGTGCCATGGGCAATTGGAATGAAACTTGGCCGTGGGCAATTGATACATGTTGATCTAAGAACATCTACAACATCTACAAGAACAATGTTGATCTACAGCACCCAGCAGGGGCAGAGAAGCGGATGGCGCACCAGGGCCGATCGGTCAATTGATGAGTGACAATCTAATCTGATCAGATTCAAGCATGAGTAGACGATTGCTGAGACGATCGTTAGTTTTGTTCCGTTAGCGGAGTGGCGACAACGCAGCGCGGACTGGTCCTGGAGTGACTGGGACGAGTTCAAGAGAGACCGCTCTGCTGGTCTAGCTGGTGCAGCTGGAAGGCGACGACTGGCAGAGTTGCTGTTGCGACTGTCCCGTCTTCTCAAAACACGTATCTGCAAGCACAGCCGCGCCGTGCCGATCCGTGTCCGCGTCCCTGGCGTCGAGGTCCCTGTCGCCTCGAAGCAGATCGCCTCGGCGTCAAGATGCGCCGCGGCCGCCCCAGCAGCAGCGCGCCCAAATTAGATGGACGTGTCACGCAAATTAGCTGGACGTAAATTCAAAAGTAGATGGACGTGTCACGCACTTTAGATGGACGTTTCGCTCATATTAGATGGACGTAAATTCAAAATTAGATGGACGTGTCACGCATTTCAGATGGACGTGTACCCCGAATTAGCTGGACGTAAATATTATCCCCAAAACAAAATCAAAAATTACATTTGGCCTCAAGATGCTTTGTCTTGGCATAGACGGGCCATTGTATCAGCTGATCAGAATTCAAAGTGACAAAAGCATCCTTGCAAGCGTACAGTTTGCGTTTTTCCTCGAGCGGCATTGAGAGAAAGTGCTCTGGAATATGAGAGTAGGCATCGACGCGCACGAACGCACGCACGCACGCACGCACCGGCACGCACGCACGCACGCACCGACACGCACGCACGCACGCACGCACGCACAGGCACGCACGCACGCACGCACCGGCACGCACGCACGCACCGGCACGCACGCACGCACGCACGCACCGGCACGCACGCACGCACGCACGCAGCTGCCCGCACGCACGCACCGGCACGCACGTACGCACGCACGCACGCACCGGCACGCACGCACGCACCGGCACGCACCGGCACGCACGCACGCACCGGCACGCACGCACGCACCGGCACGCACCGGCACGCACGCACGCACCGGCACGCACGCACACGCACCCTTGTAGTTGACCGGCTCGGGCGATTGCGAGGATTTGCGTTTTCTGGCGACCGGCCTATCAGTTTCGGAATTTTCATTCGAATTGAAAAATTTAAAGAAACTGTTAGTGAAATTCGACATTGCGCGACAATTTCCTTTGAGTGCACGCGAAGTTGACAGCATCGGCTATTTCCAAAAGACGCAACAGACGCAACAGACGCAACAGACGCAACGGCTCAGGCTTAGGCTTCGTTTAGGCTTAGGCTTAGGCTTAGGCTTCGCTTAGGCTTAGGCTTAGGCTTAGGCTTTCGCTTAGGCTTAGGCTTAGGCTTATGCTTTCGCTTAGGCTTAGGCTTTTGCTTAGGCTTAGGGTCTGTTGCGTCTGTTGCGTCTTTTGTGAATTGCCAGAGCATCGGATATTTGTAATTTATGCAACAGATGCAACAGAGTGCAACATTCGAAATGTCTTTTCGCATATTGTCGAGTTTCAACTTCTAGTGGGACACAGTGCGACACCGTGGGACTACCGTATCCTTTGCCGCATAGCGTGTTTTTCTGTGTTCAAATTCAGCTGCAGCGCATCAGGAGTCGCGGCCAACAAGGAAAGCGAAGAAGAGCAGGATCGAGATGGACGTTTGGAGTCGGGACGATGTGCGCGAGATCCTAAAGAAATGTGGAGCGGCACGTCGGCGCGAACGGCTCGTTCAACCGCCGAAGAAAGTAGCGTGCGACAGTCGAAGTCCAATAAATTTCGTAAATGTTTGCTGAAAGTTCTTGTTGTCTAGGAGCTGACTGGACACACTGTCAGCAGAAGCGCGGTGGATAGGCGCGTGCGAGATGCCAAAGTTGGCAGGAGGAAGGCGTTCGGCAAGCGCTCAACCACACACACGCGGCCCCAGTCGACTCCGTCGGTGCTCGCGCTCGGCAGCGGCGCCTCGATCCTGCTGTCGCTGAGGCACAAGTCCCCAGCCGACCTGTCACTGAATTTTGTCACTGAATTGTAGGTTCGACGCGAACTCGAACAAGGTAGGCGTTCCGGTGGACGTGCCCAAGCAGTTGGACGTCGCGCCCTTCGTCAACACCGCTGTCGCGCAGCAAGAGTCCATTGCCGACCAAGTACCGACTGCGAAGCGTCGTCGTGAGTGCGCGCTCATTTCGCGCTGAGTGACATTCGCCACAGCTGCTAGTTTGTTGTGTAGTGCCACTCGGGGGCCAGCGTCGACAGCGTCCACTGCACAGCGGACTGCTTGGTCGACGAGCTGGGCTCCTGGTGGCGGTTCAACGACAGCAGCGTCGTGCAGCTCGGCGCCCACGGGGCCTCCGTCGACAGTCAGGACGCATGGGTACCTGCTGTTCTACGACCTGCAGACATGACAGTTTATCTCACTGCCCCTCAGCGTCTCATTCTCATTGCGCTAGCTTCTCGTTTCTCTTTGCGCTTTCCGTTAATTGCCCGTGTGACATTTGGCGTGCTTAGCCTAGTCTAACAAGTCGTCGCTCAGCGCCAAACAACAGTCGATAAAGGCACTCTGAACTGGAAAATTCGAACACCCTTTTTATAGAAAGGTGTACTGCATGTTGAGCGGTGTGCCGCATACAGCCAACGCCACCGGCCGACCAATTTTGTGCGTTTATAATTTGTTAGCACGTGGTATTGTACTCATGTTCGAATTCGGGAGTACCGTACTGCCAGTTGAAAGTCTAAAGTGCAACTATAGCCTTGAAGTTTGTGACCTTAGCATATGCTTCTGCGGAACGGAAATGACTACTCTTACAGTTCCAACTGAAGCTGAGATGTCGTCAATATGTCGAGCATAGGCAAAGCAAGAGAAACATTTTCTCAGTGTAAGCGGTGGGGGGGGGCTCCCGCTGTCTTCACCCGTGGCGCGGCCCGTCGCGTCACGTTTCAAAATCGGCGGGGGGGGGGGGGGTGTCACCGACTGTGACGCATTCTCCAGCCGTCGCGCTGCGACTGCAACACTGCGCGGTGTAGTCGCATGACAGTCGAACGACAGCGCATCACAGCAGCGATTGGCGCGAGCGAGTCATCACAGAGACGTTTCGCGTTCGCTCGCGCGTTCCCCTGGACGCTCACGCGCCTCGTTTTCTCATTCTCGCAGCCCCCCCCCCCACTGCGCCGCAGCGCCACAACACTCAAGAACACTGGCGGATCCAGAAAAGAATTTCGGAGCGGGGAGGGATTTTGCAGAAGGGCCATTTTGGCAGTGGTTTGGACACTAATCGGTCCATTTTTGAAAATTTTGCGTTTTCGACCACCTACAAGCAATTGTATGCTGAAAACTAGGCCCACTAGACGTGTTTCTTCTCCCACCGCCTGTCCCCCGGCCCCCCCCCCTGGATTTCTGATTTCGGGAGGGGGAATTCCCTTTTCCCCCCATCCCTGGATCCGTCAGTGCTCGAGAATGCGCTCCCTCGCCCCGTTGATCGTGCTAGCGGCTCTTGTCGGCTCAATCGCGAGTCTCCAGAAGCGCCGAGACCGCGAGCATTGGTGGGTGGACCCCGCGATCGGCTTCTCTGTCGCTTATGTATGTGCTTGGAATTGTGTGCGTGCGTGCTGTAGTGTATTGCACCCAGAAGAATGTGACCTAGCCGGATGCTACGTGATTACCGTACTGTGACCAACTACTAAGTCAACAGCTGTTGGTATAGCAAAGCGAATAATTGGTACATAATTAAAGTAGTATTAGTATAGAGAATACTACACGTGCGTGCGTGCGTGCGCGCGCGCGCGTGCGCATTTGTACGCTTCTTGCCCTGCCGCCGTCTTTGCGTTCGCTCGCATGGCACGTTCGGCTCGGTCTCTTGCCTTGCCAAGCGATGTGTGCCTGCACCGCGGGTGGCGCGCGTTGCAGGTGGGCCTGGGTATCATCTGCTTGTGCTGCTGCTGCTGCTGCTGCTCGACTATTCGTCCAGATCCCAGGCCTTCCGTACTGGAGGCTGCCCCTGGCCAGGCGGTCAGGGTGACGACGCTGGACAGCAGCAACCTGGACTCGACCCCAACCTATGGCGCACAAATCATCGACAGCGGATCCAGCTACGCGGAGCACGGGTCAGCGGCAACAGCTTCACGGGCGGATCAGACCGCCGCCCAGCCGGTGGTCGACCCTCCGCCCAGCTATGAGGAGGCCACGAAATTAGAGGGCTGTAGCTAATTGATGTGCACTGCTGCACAGAACTTTGTGTAATCCGGCTGACGCCGCTTTTGCTTCACGAGATCGCTGTTAATTGTGCCAGTGTGCCGCGAACCAATGAATAAATCCAGATTTCTAAATCCGCCGGGTTGGTTCCGCCTACCGGTAGCCACAGGCGACGCCCCGGACAGACAGCTGTACTGTATGTTGTCGAAGAGACAGCTCCGACGATCCAGCGCCCAATGACTTTGTCCCGTGTTGGGCACACATACATACAGGTACACACATTGTATGCAAGTGGAACCATGGCCGCCAAAAACATCCAGTAGAACGTCAATCTTTGCACTACTGTTTTGGCCGCTACAAAATTCGATTAGCACCTATGTACATATACAACTGCATAGGTAATTTTCAAGTTCAACTCACGATTATTGCGTCTGCTCAGCATTTGTTGCAGCCCCATTTACCGGTCGAATTATTGAGCGCCTCCAATGAACGCCCAGTGTGGTAGCAGCTTGAACCAATGAACGCCCAGATTGGGGATGTACGGACGGACATACGGATCAAAGCCGTCAATCAAACCAGTCAAAACCGTCAATTGAGTGAATGTCGATTGGACGCGTCGCCGAAGTCCCCTTTGGGCAGTCGAGTCGAGTCTACGCTTTGGACAGTCGAGAACCTATTTTGTGACCTTGGCTAATTCTTGATACGTAAAGGTTGCGATACGTAAAGGTTACAACAACATGGAATGACTACTTTGAGCTCCAACTAAACCTGAGGAGTTATCTTGCCATCTTCGCCCATCGCGTCACGTCACGTTTCGAAATCGGCGGGTGGTGTCAACACCAGCCGTATTCTCCAGCCATCGCGCTGCCACTTCCACGCAGCACATTGCGCGGTGTGTAGTCGCATGACAGTCGAACGACAGTGTAACGCAGCAGCGATTGACGTGAGTCGCCGCAAAGACGCGCCGCGTTCGCTCGCGCCTCGTTTTCACCGGACAGCCCCCCACTGCGCCGACAAGAGTCGAGAATGGGCTCCCTCGCCATGCTGATCGTGCTGGCGGCTGTTGTTGGCTCAGTTGCGAGCCTGCAGAAGCGCCGCGATCGCAAGCATCGGCGGATGGACCCCGCGCTCGGCTTCACTATTGATTTTGTATGTGCTTGGAGTTGTGTATGTGCGTTCGTGCGTGCGTGCGTGCGTACGCATTTGTATGCTTCTTGCCCCGCATGCGCTTGCATTTGCATTTGCATTCGCTTCGCATCCGACGGCTCGGTTTCTTGCCGTGCCAAGCAAACTGTGCGGGCACCACCAAGGGTGGGGAGCGTTGCAGCTGCTTGTGGGTGTCATCTGCCTCTGCTGCTGCCGCTCGCCAGATCGCGGCAGCCACAGGCCTTCCATACTAGCAGCTGCCCCTGGCCAGGCGGTCAGGGTGACAACACTGGACAGCAGCAACCTGGACTCGACCCCAACCTATGGTGCACAGGTCATCAGCAGCGGTTCCAGCTACACTGCACAGTACGAGTCGGCGGCCACAGTTACGCGGGCGGATCAGACCGACGCGACCCCAATCTACGACGTAGCACAGGTCAGCGGCAGCGGATCCAGCTACACTGCACAGTACGAGTCAGCAGCCACAGATACGCGGGCGAATCAGACTGATGCGACCTCAATCTACGTCGTAGCACAAGTCATCGGCAGTGGATCCAGCTACACTGCGCAGTACGAGTCAGCGGCCACAGTTACGCGGGCGAATCAGACCGATGCCCAGCCGGTGGTCGACACTCCACCCAGCTACATATGAGGAGGCCACAAAATCCGAGGGACAGCTTTCGAGCTGTAGCTAATTAATGTAACACTGCACAGAACTTTGTGTAATCCGGCTGACACCGCTTTACGCTTTACGAGATCGCTGTAACTTGTGCCAGTGTGTCGCGAACCAATGAAATGTCGAGCATGTCGACGAGCAATGAAACGAAATGTCGAGCAAAGGCAAAACTTTGGAGACTGGACGACAGAGTTTTTTTTAACTTTTTTTAACTTTATTTTGACGACAACCACCGACGCAGCACAATGGCCGTAAACTGGATCACAAGATCACAGGGCGGCGCCGTATAAATAACAGTGGGCGTTGTTCTGCCGCGAGGCAAGGTGGGCCCTCACCTGGCACTGATTTTTGGCCGAAGCCACGGTACAGCCAGAAACCGGAGCTGTGGTTTAATCCCCTTGCCCAAGGGGGTAGCCGTGGTCTTGCCCAGCAAGGAATCGAACCCCCGACCTCGCGGTAAAGAATCCAACGCCTTGCGGACTACGCCACAGTCCCACTGAGTGACAAGAGTGACAAGAGAAACAGCCGTCGCGCTGCGACTTCCACGCAGCAGCACACTTCGCGCTGTTGTCGCATGACAGTCTAACGACAGCGTGTAACACAGCTGCGATTGGCGCGAGCGAGTCATCACAGAGCACGTGCCGCGTTCCCTCGCGAGGTTTTCTGAACGCGTCTCATTTTCTACGGGCAGCCTTTTACTGCGCCGTCTGCTCTGAAGCACAACACTCAATTCAAACACTGAAACACGATCGAATGCGCGCTCTCGCCCTGTTGATCGTGCTGGAGGCGGTTGTCGGCTCATCCGCGAGTCTAGAGAGGCGCAGGGACGGCAAGTATGTTTTTTTTTGTAAGCGATTTCAAAACGGGCGTATGGAAGGACTTGCTGTTGGATTAAGGCCGACGCTAGGACGCCGTCAATGGCTCAGGTTGTGTAACGTAAATTCTCCACACAACCACCCCTCCCCCCCCCCAACACGCACGCACGCACGCACGCACGCACGCACGCACGCACGTACGCACGCACGCACGAAAGCGCCAAGGCTAGCGGTCTTCCGTGGCCGCTACCGCATCCTTGTTTCACATCCAAATGGGGTGGGTGCTTGAAAGGGTTACTGTACTTGCGTATGCCATATTTAAATTTTATATAGGTATATATTCTTGCTGTGCGAGTGCAATTCGCCAATTTGATTTTCAGACGCCCAGACTCGACTCAAAGCCTTTCCAGCTGGATTGGGTTCGCAATCGTCATCAGTATTGCGAGCGTATGTGCTTATAATTGCGTGTGCGTGCGTGCGTGCGTGCCGGTGCGCGTGCCAAGCGATGCGTGCGTGCACCGCGTGTGGCGTGCGTTGCAGGTGATTGTGGGTATCATCTGCCCCTGCTGCTGCTGCTCGACTATTCGTCCAGACACCAGGCCTTCTGTACTAGCGGCTGCCCCTGGGCAGGCGGTCAGGGTGAGGACGCTGGACAGCAGCAACCTGGACTCGACCCCAACCTATGGTGCACGGGTCATCGGCAGTGGATCCAGCTACGCTGCCTCGTCAGCGGTCACAATTACGCGGGTGGATCCGACCGCTGCACAGCCGGTATTCGACCTTCCGCCCAGCTATGAGGAGGCCATGAAATTGGAGCGACAGCTTTGCAGCTCTCGCTAATGTACACTGCTGTACCGAACGTTGTGTAATCCGATTGACACCGCTTTATGCTTCATGAGATCGCTCGCTGTTAATTGTGCCAGGGTGCCGCGAACCAATGAGTACCTAAATCCAGATTTCCAAATCCTCTGGGTTGGTTCCCGCCTACCGGTAGTGACAAGCGACGTCACGGACAGACAGCTGTGAAAGAGCAAAAACACCATCAAGGCATTGCAGTTCTACTGACGTGCAAGCTCAGCAAACATTAGAGACATTGTTTAGTGGCTGAAAGAGCAAAAACACCATCAAGACATCAATGGCATGTGCACGTTGCAGTGCTGGTCCCTAGCCGACGTGGAATTGAATCTCACGACAGTCATTGCAGGCGCGTCATCGATTTTGGCTTGTCGCCCCCATGGACGACACGGTAGTGGCTGCAGATGCGCCTTTTCTTCGAAAAGGCTTTGCCACAGTCGTCACACACGTGGAGCTGGTGCGGCTCGTCACCCCAATGGACGACACGGTAGTGGCTGTAGATGTTACTTTTCCTTGAAAAGGCTTTGCCACAGTCGTCACACACGTGGAGCTGGTGCGGCTCGTCACCCCAATGGACGACACGGTAGTGGCTGTAGATGTTACTTTTCCTTGAAAAGGCTTTGCCACAGTCGTCACAGACGTGCGGCTTCAGTTTCTCGTGCACTTCTGCAGTGTGTATCTTCAGCTTGGACCGTTCCTTCGTTGCATAGGCGCAAATTGTGCGAAATTTTCGAAATTTTGTTGCCAATATCTCAGTATGTGGTGAGAATTTCAAATGTCATGCAAGCGTCCCAGACTCGCTTTGTAAAACTGTTTACGGAAATCAAAAACATTTATGGGTTTACTCGGCTTTTTTCAAGTTTTTTTCTTGTCGGATTTTGGCCAAAAATAAACGACTATGTACCGATCATGTACCTCGTGTTCACGCCACGTTTCGTCCCAATCGAGAGTTAGCGTTCCAGAGCGGCGACCAAAAAAGTGGGTGCAGAACATGAAAAAAACATCACCTTTTCGAAACATTTTTGAACAATTCGTCTTAATGCGCTCGAGTACCGAAACGCGGAACGGCTCATTCGATTCCGGTCTAGAAGGCGGTCCTTTTGAGCTATCATTCGTCACAATCCGTTCAGGCAATCAAAAGTTATAAGCGACTGAAAATTAAAAAAAAATCGCATTGAAGAAGTGGTCACATATTAGGGTTGTACGCTGACGCACACCCTGATACGTGGGTCGCCAAACTGTCGAGCAACGGCAAAACTTTGGACACTGGACGGCAGCGTGTCAAGAGAAACATTTTCTACGTGTCTATGGCGCGTCACGTCGCGTCACGTTTCAAAAAATCGGGAGAGGGGGGGGGGTGTCAGCGACCGCCGCATTCTCCAGCCGTCGCGCTGCGACTTCCACGCAGCAGCACACTGCGCGCTGTTGTCGCATGACAGTCTGACGACAGCGTAACACAGCAGCGATTGGCGCGAGCGAGTCATCACAGAGACGTGCCGCGTTCGCTCGCGAGGTTTTCTGAACGCGTCTCGTTTTCTCCGGGCAGCCCCACTGCGGCGTCTGCTCTGAAGCACAAGACACGAAGATGCGCGCTCTCCTCGCCCTGTTGATCGTGCTGGCGGCGGCTGTGCGGTCAGCCGCGAGCCTGCAGAAGCGCCGCGGCGGCAAGTATGTTTTTTTTTGTATGCGATTTCAAAACGGGCGTATGGAAGGACTTGCTGTTGGATTAAGGCCGACGCTAGGACGCCGTCAATGGCTCATGTTGTGTAACGTAAAATCTCCACACAAGCACCCCCCCCCCCCCAACACGCACGCACGCACGCACGCACGCGCGCACGCACGCACGCACGCACGCACCGGCACGCACGCACCGGCACGCACGCACCGGCACGCACGCACCGGCACGCACGCACCGGCACGCACGCACCGGCACGCACGCACCGGCACGCACGCACCGGCACGCACGCACCGGCGCGCACGCACCGGCACGCACGCACCGGCACGCACGCACGCACGCACGCACGCACGCACGCACGCACGCACGCACGCACGCACGCACGCACGCACGCACGCGCACACGCACGCACAAAAGCGGGATGGCCAGCGGTCTTCCGTGACCGCTACCGCATGCTTGTTTCACATCAAAATGGGGTGGGTGCTTGAAAGAGTTGCTGTACTTGCGTATGCCGTATTTAAATTTTATATAGGTACCGTATATATTTTTGCTGTGCGAATACAATCCGCCAATTTGATTTCCAGACGCCCAGACTCGACTCAAAGCCTCCACAGCTGGATTGGGGTCGCGGTCGTCATCGCTGTTGCGAGCGTATGTGCTTATAATTGCGTGTGCGTGCGTGCGTGCGTATTTGTTTGCTTCTTGCCCTGCCGTCGTCTTTGCGTTTGGTTTGCATCCGTCGGCTCGGTCTCTTGCATGCCAAGCGATGTGTGCGTGCACGCGTTGCAGGTGGCTGTGGGTATCATCTGTTGCTGCGACTCGATTTTCCGTCAAGATCGCGGCAGCCGCAGGCCGTGCGCGGGTGTGGGTATCATCTGCCCTTGCTGCTGCTGCTCGACTATCCGTCCAGATCCCAGGCCTTCCGTACTAGCGGCTGTCCCTGGCCAGACGGTCAGGGTGACGACGCTCGACAGCAGCAACCTGGACTCGACCCCGACCTACGGCGCACGGCTCATCGGCAGCGGATCCAGCTACACTGCGCAGTACGAGTCAGCGGCCACAGTGTCACGGGCAGATCAGACTGCCGCCCAGCCGGTGGTCGACCCTCCGCCCAGCTATGAGGAGGCCATGAAATTGGAGCGACAGCTTTCCAGCTGTTGCTAATTAATGTACATACACTGTACAGAACTTTGTGAAATCCGGCTGACACCGCTTTATGCTTTACGAGATCGCTGTTAATTGTGCCAATGTGCATGATACCATTGAATAAACTAGCCGCTTCAACTCAGGACTCCTGCTTGCAAAGTGCTCCAAAGTGGTTCAATATTATTATTTTCATGTCCTCTGTGATGACTCATCATCAATACAATGTGTCATAAAATCATGCTGCAAATGCTCAGTTGAAAAGCAACAATGACGAATCTGTAAAGTGCTGCAGCAAAAGCCAAAGGAAGTCAACCAATGCAACCAATGCACTTCTGCAATACAGGAAAACAGTTCACCTTTTTTGTTGTAACACTTTATTAATGCGTCATTACATCTCCAGTCATTACATTCGATAGTAAAAATTTGGCACAATACCATCTTTAGCAGACACCATAAATCCCATATTTAGTGGCGGCAGCTTAATTGTTTTAATAAGCCCTTCAGAGCCAGCTAACAATGATTGGCTTTTTTGTAATCTGCATGGTTGCTCACATATGTTCATGCATCGTGATCTGCAGACGCAGTGCTGCAGCTTCCCGATCGGCTTGTGCATGCGCCGCCCACTGCTCGGTAGGCTGCTATAAATAATTGAACTGCTCAACATTTGAGCGCCATTGCAAAACTAAATAATACATTTCTTCTGAAGCTCCTTGACCGCTCTGTAGAACTCGTCGAAATTTGTGAATGGCCTCTCTTCCTCTTTGAACGACTTGCCAAAGTGGCGCTCTCATCCTGCCTGCTTCTGCAAGGCCTTTGGACCTGCTCTAAGCTAGGACCGCTGTCCGACGCTTCCGATTCCCTTCAGGCGCGCCGTGGGCAGGCGTTTTTCGGCGGGCTTGGGCTTGAGTCTTCCTTACGTCGTTTTTTGGCAAAACACAATTGTTTCGTCCGCGTCCGCTGCGCCCGAAACCTAAGCGAAACCGAAGCCTAAGCGAAGCATAAGCCTAAGCCAAATCAAAGCATAAGCATAAGCCTAAGCAAAGTCTGGACTAAGCCTAAGCAAAGCCTAAAATTAAGAACGTTTTTATCGGACGCAGCAGCGGATGCGGACGCATAAATTGTTTTCAGCCGTTTTCTTTTTTGGGGAAATCCAAGTTCATTTGGCCATTGGACCGGGCGAAACGCACCACAATATTTCATTTATTACGTTTAAAATGCGTTGACGATCAGTGCTCAACGCCAAGAAAAACTAAAACAACGTACCACTAAAACGCTAACACATACACGCGCATGGGTACGTGCGCCCACTCGCGAGTCCGTGCGTGCGTGCGTGCGTGCGTGCGTGCGTGCTTGCGTGCGTGCGTGCGTGCATGCGTGCATGCGTGCGTGCGTGCATGCGTGCGTGCGTGCGTGCGTGGGTGCGTGTGTGCGTGCGTGCGTGTCCGTGTGTGTGTGTGTGCGTGCATGCATGAGTGCGCGTGCGTGCGTGGGGGCGTCCGTGTGTGTGTGCGCATGTGTGCGTGCGTGCGTGCGTGCGTGCGTGCGTGCGTGCGTGCGTGCGTGCGTGCGTGCGTGCGTGCGTGCGTGCGTGCGTGCGTGCGTCCGTGCGTGCGTCCGTGCGTCCGTGCGTCCGTGCGTGCGTCCGTGCGTGCGTGCGTGCGCGTGTGTGTGTGTGTGTGTGTGTGTGTGTGTGTGTGTGTGTGTGTGTGTGTGTGTGTGTGTGTGTGTGTGTGTGTGCATGAGTGCATGAGTGCGCGTGCGTGCGTGGGTGCGTCCATGGGTTTGTGCATGTGTGCGTGCATGCGTGCGTGCGAGCGAGCGTGCGCATGCGTGCATGGCGGTGCACGTGCGTGCATGCACGTGTCCTTGTCCATGTGCATGCGTGTGCGTGCGTGCGTGCGTGCGCGTGCGTGCGTGCGTGCTGCGTGCATGTGCATGTAATACAAGTTTTTATAGCGTTAACTCCTTTAAAACAAAGTAAAAAATACAGGGTGTCCCAGCCTCGACTTCCCCTCTTTGTTCAAGTGTATCTCAGGGATGGGTGATGCGATTTCGATGAAATTTTAAACGGTTGTACTAATCAGTCAAACTTAGATATTCTCCAATTTTCAGTGAAATCCATAGCGTTCCTCAAAAGTTGTGCGCAAAACAATTTTGTATACGGCTGTATACGGCTCAAGCTTCTGATTGAGCAAGCCTGGAACGAGATTGCCACATTTCCCGATCTGGACGCAATTATGTGGAACAGGACGGTGCCTCTGCCCACTTTCATCGCGACGTTCGTCAATTTTTGGACGACAGATTTCCAGACAGATGGATCGGTCGCAGGGGGCCCATTGACTGGCCTCCGCGGTCGCCTGACCTCACTCCTTGCGATTTCTCGGTTTGGGGAATTCTGAAGGAAGTCGTTTACGCTCAAGAGTGCAAGACTGTTGCCGAACTGAAGGAGTCCATCGAAAACGCGTCAGAGCACTTAGATGCTGAGCTCTGCTCGAAAATCCGCAGATCGGTGATCAAACGTTGCGAAAAATGCGTTGATGTCGATGGCGGTCTTTTTGAAAACTGAAACCGCGTTCGATTTCACTGAAAATTGGAGAATATCTAAGTTTGACTGATTACTACAACCGCTTAAAATTTCATCGAAATCGCATCACCCATCCCTGAGATACACTTGAACAAAGAGGGGAAGTCGAGGCTGGGACACCCTGTAGTAAAAAGTTCAAATTTTTTATAGCATAAAATGTGTAAAACAAAAAAGTTATAAACAAAAAAGAGTATTTTTATGGCAGAGGTTTGATCCCAGGACCTCCAGAAAAGTAACGGACATCATAACCACTACACCATTGATCTGTACGGAACTGCTTTCTAAACACCTCTGATAAGTCAGAAGCACGCGTAAAATGTGCTGTATTATCATTTAATTTATTTATATTTGCATAACACATGGATTACGATAGCTTCAGCAGTGCCACTCTTATTTTGATGGTAAAATGTGCCAAGCCAAGCAAGCTTCATACAAAATTTCTGCTCAGGCTCAATCCATCCAGCAGAACTCTGTGCTGCATTGCAGACAGAACCCACAAACAGTCACACTACTGTAGAAAAGGATAATGCTATATCTCGTGATTACGGTAGCGTGTTGAAAACGGATGTGATATTCGTGATCACCATGGTCGATTACATATATACCAATCAGATTTGACACTGAATTCTCAAATTCGATCAAACGCAATTTGCATATTCAATGCGTCGTATCTCGCGATTACGGTATCGCACTGAAAAACTGATGTGATATTCGTGATCAGCACGGTCGATTACATTTGTCCCAAGCAGAATTGACACTGAATTCTCAAATTCGATCAAACACGTATGCAAAATTTGCATAACTCACGGATTACGGTAGCTATCGCAAATCCGGCCCTTAAATGACGGTGAAGTTTCCCACGGAAGCTTCATACAAAATTTCAGCTCAATCCACCCAACACAACTCTCTGTGCTGCGTTGCAGACAGACAGACAGACAGACAGACAGACAGACAGACAGACAGACACACAGACATTGTGCTTTAGTAATACTAGCCGCTTCAACTCAGGACTCCTGCTTGCAAAGTTCTCCAAAGTGGTTCAACATCAATTTGTCTCATGAAATAAAATAATGTTGAGAATACTCATTTGTACAATGATGAAGCACAGCAATGATGAAACTGCAAAGTGTTGGAATGCAGGTCAACCAAAGCCAATGCATGTCAACCAACGCATTTGCATGAACACTAAAGAATTGCTTGTAACACCCACTCTGTTTTAAATAAATTTCATATCAACACACCCACGACGTAAATTAGAGACATGCGCTGAGACTCATTTGCAGAAGTTATTTTCTGGCTATGTGGCGGGGGGGGGGGGGAGAGCATAGGCTTTTCGGTGTGTCTGTTTGTATGTGTTGTATGTTCAAAAACGTTTTGCTCTCGCAACCCAACACGAACAATCCGAAACATGCACGAAACGCGCACACAAAGGAGACCATGAACCGATGCAAGGGGGGGAGGGGGGCTGGAGAGAATGGGAGAGCCCGAAAATAGTTTATCGCCCAGAGGCTCCCAAAGGTCGAGTAGCTCAATGACCAATGGGGGTTGGGGGCAAGAATAGGCAGAGACTGTTGCTATATCTGAGAAACCTTTCATCTCTTTTGTCGTTTGTCATTCATCATTAAAAACGTGCTCAGAAGTGATTCAGTATCAATATTTTCATGTCCTCAGTAGTGACTCATCATCAATACAATGTGTCATAAAATCATGCTGTGAATGCTCCGTTTAAAAACAACAATGACGAATCTGTAAAGTGCTGCAGCAAAAGCCAAAGGAAGTCAACCAATGCAACCAATGCACTTCTGCAATACAAGAAAACATTTCACCTTTTTTGTTGCAACGCTTTATTCTTGCGTCATTACATCTCCAGTCATTACATTCGATAGTAAAAATTAGGCACTATACCATCTTGAGCAGACACACCATAAATCCCATATACCGTAAATCCTCCAATACAACCCCCCCTCCAATAGTGCCCCCCTCCAATAGTGCCCCCCGGGTAAGGAGAGGTTGAAAAAATAGTGCCCGGGTGGCACTATTGGAGGATTTACGGTAGGCAGTGGGCTAATTGTTTTAATCAGCCCTTCAGAGTCAGCTAATAATAATTGGCTTTTTTGTAATCTGCATGGTTGCTCACATATGTTCATCCATGCACCTTGATGTGCAGGCGCAAGGCCTTTGGACCTGGTCTAAGCTAGGATCGCGGTCCGACGCTTCCGATTCTATTCCAGCGCGCCGTGGCGGGCGGTTTTCGGCGGGCTTGGGCTTGTGTCTTCCTTACGTCGTCTTTTTTTGGCAAAGCACAATTGTTGCGTCCGCGTCCGCTGCGTCCGAAACCTAAGCGAAGCCTAAGCCTAAGCCAAATCAAAGCCAAAGCATAAGCCTAAGCAAAGTCTGGACTAAGCCTAAGCAAAGTCTAAAATTAAGAAAGTTTTTATCGGATGCAGCAGCGGACGCGGACGCATCAATTGTTTTCAGCCGTTTCCTTTTTCGGGGAAATCCAAGTTCATTGGGCCATTGGACCGGGCGAAACGCACCACAATATTTTATTTATTACGTTTAATGCGTCGACGATCAGTGCTCAACGCCAAGAAAAACTAAAACAACGCACCACTAAAACGCTAAAACATACACGCGCATGCGTGCGTGCGCCCACTCGCGAGTCCGTGCGTGCGTGCGTGCGTGCGTGCGTGCGTGCGTGCGTGCGTGCGCGTGCGCGTGCGTGCATGTGCGTGCGCGTGTCCATGTCCATGTGCATGTGCTGTGATACAAGTTTTTATAGCATAAACACGTGCAAAACAAAAAAGTCATAAACAAAAAAGTTACAAGTATTTTTATGGCAGAGGTTTGATCCCAGGAGCTCCAGAAAAGTAACGGACATCATAGGCACTACACCATTGATCTGTGCGGAACTGTTTTCTAAACACTTCTGACAAGTCAGAAGCACGCGTAAAATCTGCTGTATTACATTGTATCATATAATCTATTTATATTTGCTTAACGCATGGATTACGATAGCTTCAGTAGTGCCACTCTTATTTTGATGGTAAAATGTGCCAAGCAAGCTTCATACAAAATTTCAGCTCAAGCTCAATCCATCCAGCAGAACTCTGTGCTGCATTGCAGACAGAACCCACAAACAGTCATACTACTGTAGAAAAGGATAATGATATATCTTGTCATTACTGTAGCAGATTGGAAAACGAATGCCGGATTCATGATCACCACGGTCGATTACATATATCCCAAGCAGATTTGACACTGATTTCTCAAATTCGATCAAACGCAATTTGCATATTCAATGCGTCGTATCTCGCGATTACGGTATCGCACTGGAAAACGGATGTGATATTCGTAATCAGAACGGTCGATTACATATGTCCCAAGATGAATTGACACTGAATTCTCAAATTCGATCAAACACGTATGCGCAATTTGCATAAGTCACGGATTACGGTAGCTACCGCAAATCCGGCCCTTAAATGACGGTGAAGTTTCCCACGGCAGCTTCATACAAAATTTCAGCTCAATCCATCTGGCACAACTCTCTGGGCTGCGTTGCACACAGACAGACAGACAGACAGACATTGTGCTTTAGTAATACTAGATACTGGCAAGCCCATTTTTCTCCAGCCATAGGTCAAAATGTTTTTTCCTTAAATGAGAAAGGCCCCTCACCCTGTACATTCGTTTGGTGTAGTCGTACTGCTCAAGGCTTCGCCACTGCGACAACGTTTATTCTAGAGTGGGGGGGGGGCAACCATCGACGCCATCCGGGGAGTGGAATGGCGGCGAAACGTGATACTGGACTGACACTTATATGTGGGCACTGACAATTATCGCAGAGCGTCCCAATGCATCGGCTACCTATAGTCAGCATTGTCGTCCAGAGAGATATTTAAACGTATTGTCTGATTCTATGCAATGCTTGTCGTCAGAATCAGAATTTTGGGCTTGTGCTTGTGCTTGGGCTTGTGCTTGGGCTTGTGTCTTCCTTACGTCGTCTTTTTTGGCAAAACACAATTGTTGCGTCCGCGTCCGCTGCGTCCGAAACCTAAGCGAAGCCTAAGCCCAAGCCTAAGCCTAAGCAAAGCATAAGCCTAAGCCAAATCAAAGCCTAAGCAAAAGCCTAAGCAAAGTCTGGACTAAGCCTAAGCAAAGTATAAAATTCAGAAAGTTTTTATCGGACGCAGCAGGGGACGCGGACGCATAAATTGTTTTCAGCCGTTTTCTTTTTCGGGGAAATCCAAGTTCATTGGGTCATTGGACCGGGCGAAACGCACCACAATATTTCATTTATTACGTTTAAGGCGTCGACGATCAGTGCTCAATGCCAAGAAAAACTGAAACAACGCACCACTAAAACGCTGACACGTACACGCGCATGCGTGCGTGCGCCCACTCGCGAGTCCGTGCGTGCGTGCGTGCGTGCGTGCGTGCGTGCGTGCGTGCGTGCGTGCGTGCGTGCGTGCGTGCATGTGCGTGCGTGCGTGTGCGTGTCCATGTCCATGTGCGTGCGTGCGCGCGCGCGCGCGCGTGCGTGCGTGCGTGCGTGCGTGCATGTGCGTGTAATACAAGTTTTTATAGCGTTAACACCTTTAAAACAAAGTAAAAAGTTTGAAGTTTTTATAGCATAAACACGTGTAAAACAAAAAAGTTATAAACAAAAAAGTTACAAGTATTTTTATGGCAGAGGTTTGATCCCAGGACCTCCAGAAAAGTAACGGACATTATAACCACTACACCATTGATCTGTACAGAACTGCTTTCTAAACACTTCTGATAAGTCAGAAGCACGCATAAAATGTGCTGTATTATCATATAATTTATTTATATTTGCATAACGCATGGATTACGATAGCTTCAGCAGTGCCACTCTATTTTGATGGTAAAATGTGCCAAGCAAGCTTCATACAAAATTTCAGCTCAAGCTCAATCCATCCAGCAGAACTCTGTGCTGCATTGCAGACAGGACCCACAACCAGTCATACTACTGTAGAAAAGGATAATGCTATATCTCGTGATTACGGCAGCGCGTTAGAAAACGGATGTGATATTCGTGATCACCACGGTCGATTACATATATCCCAAGCAGATTTGACACTGAATTCTCAAATTCGATCAAACGCAATTTGCATATTCAATGCGTCGTATCTCGCGATTACCGTATCACACTGGAAAACGGATGTGATATTCGTGATCAGCACGGTCGATTACATATATCCCAAGCAGAATTGACACTGAATTCTCAAATTCGATCAAACACGTATGCGAAATTTGCATAACTCACGGATTACGGTAGTTTCAGAAGTGCCACTCTTATTTTGACGGTGAAATGTGCCAAGGCAGCTTCATGCAAAATTTCAGCTCAATCCATCCAGCACAACTCTCTGGGCTGCGTTGCAGACACACACACACACACACAGACAGACAAACATTGTGCTTTAGTAATATAGATAGATAGGCCAGAGTTATAATATGATCCGCCGGGTTGGTTCCGCTGACCGGTAGCGACAAGGCAAGCGACGACACGGACAGACAGCCACCGTATGTTGTCGAGGAGACAGCTCCAACCATGTTCAGCACAAAATGACGTTTTCCGCGTGAGGCACACATAGGTACAGACATTGACGCGCGCTCGCACGCACGCGCGCTCGCACGCACGGGAGTGCACGCACGTGCACGCACGCACGCACGCACGCACACACACACGCACACACGCACGCACGTGCACGCTCGCACGCACGCACGCACGCACGCACGCACGAACGCACGCACGCACGCACACACACACGCACACACGCACGCATGTGCACGTGCACGCACGCACGCACGCACGCACGCACGCACGCACGCACGCACGCACGCACGTGCACGCACGCACACACGCACGCACGCACGCTCACACACCCGCACGTCACGCACGTGCACGCACGCACGCACGAACACACGCACGCACGCACGTGCACGCACGCATGCATAGGAGTGCACGCACGCACGTGCATGGGAGTGCACGCACGCACGCACGCACGCACGCACGCACGCACGCACGCACGCACGCACGCACGCACGCACGCACGCACGCACGCACGTGTGCTCGCACGCACGGGAGTGCACGCACGTGCACGCACGCACGCACCATGCACGCACGTGCATGCATGCACGCACGCACACACGCACACACGCACGCGCGCAGGCACGTGCATGCACGTGCACGCACGCACGGAGGCACGCACGCACGCACGCAGGGTGATATGGCCCTCTACTTTGTCCAGATTACGCTTGGAGGTGATTTTTGAAAGTTCAAAATAAAACGTACTTTTTTAAAATAAAACAGTTTTATTAAAAAAAAACACCCGAGTTTTCCATTTGTTTTTTTTTACAACTCTAGGAAGCAGGTTGAACTCCCAGATTGGGGGATGTAGAGACGCAAGCAAGCACGCAATCAATCAATCAGTCAATGTCTTGGGTAGCATGTCTCTGGAAGGTGACAAAGGTTGTTGGTGACTGGCTGCGGTGAACAATTCGGTTGAGTCTTCTCAGTTGTCTTTGATACCAGGCTGCTGGATTTAGGTGTTGAGTTCTGTTGCGATTGGCACATAGCTTGTTGCAACACCATCGGCATAGCTTTGGAAGTAGCCATGGTAGAATAAACCTTCCAGTTAGATAGATGCAAATTATTGCTAAAAGAATCCAGGCAATGACAACTGTGATGTTAACAAGCCATTGGTAGATTCCTTTGAGAAGCCAATTACTCAAGTGTGACATGTTTTTGGCCATTGCATGCATACCCTCCTTGAGTCCTGTGTATGTTGAGAGCGTTTCAATGGGAATACTTATGCATTGACGATTTTTGTTAATGTTAGTGTGCTCGCTCTACCGGGGTAAAAACGTCTTGAAGCTACTGCTGTCAATACAAGTGGTCGAAGTTAACTATGGCGGAAGATCAAACAGAGACCCTCTGTCAGAGGGTATACCGTAAACCCTATAATTAGCCATGGGGGCGGGCCAGATCGCGATCACGGTGCCAGCCGTGGACCCCGCCGAGTACGACGACAGCACTTGGGAGGAAGCATACATGCCCTCAACATCGGACCAGATCTCCAAAAAAATCATTCTGGGAGGGCCTCAACTGGGGGAAGGTCAAAACCCGAATTCTGGAATTCACACAAAGTCCAAATTTCCCGAATCACCCCCCCCCATCCTGGTCAGCGTCAAACGGTCAATCGAGTGCATGTTGATTGGACGAGTGGCCGACGTCCCCTTTGTGCTGTCGAGTCGAGTCTACGCTGTTGACAGTCGAGCCCTACTTTGTGACCTTGGCACGCGGTATACGTATACAACAACATGGAATGAGCTCCAACCGAAACTGAGAAGTCGCCAAACTGTCGAGGAAAGACACAAGTGGGCGGCAGAGTGGCAAGAGAAACATTTTCTAAGTGTAAGGTTTGCGACCCACTGTCTTCGCCCATAGCTAGCCACGTCGCGTCTCGTTTCAAAATAGAAAAAAGGGGGGGGGGTGTCAGCGACTGCCGCATTCTCCAGTCGCAGCGACTTCCACGCAACAGCACACTGCGCGGTGTAGTCGCCAGCGTGCGTAACACAGCAGCGATTGGCGCGAGTCACCGCAAAGACGTGCCGCGTTCGCTCGCGCCTTCTTCTGAACGCGCCCTTTGTCCTGGCAGCCCCACTGTTGGGCGTCTGCTCTCCACCGCAACACTCAATCGATCGAATGCGCGCTCTCGCCCTGTTGATCGCGCTGGCGGCGGTTGTCGGCTCAGCTGCGAGCCTGCAGAGGCGCCGCGACGGCACGCATTGGCGGGTGGACCTGAACGAGAACATCACGCTCAAGTGGAGCCGCGTCGAGGACCTTCTCAGCTTCGAGCGGAACACAGTCGAGTTCACTCTCCAGGTCTAGCAGCCAGCCGCGCGGAGCGGTCGCCACACGCACCTGTGGAGGAACCGCAGGCGGTGTTTGCTCAGGCGAGGGCGGGTGGCTGGATTGCGGTCGGCTTCAACGAGAAGGGCCGGAAGATGGAGGGCGCCGACATGATCGTCTGCTGGGTCGATTTCGATGGCTGGACTGTCGACATCACGGTGCTGCTGTTGTTTAACACTTTTTTGATTGACACCACACCACCACCACAGAGCACAGGGCCGTAAAGAATCAATAAAGATCGCGAGGGTCATTATCACCGCAGCGTTCTTCACCGGCCATATGGCACTGATTCGGGGGGCGGAAGCCCCTGAGGCCCCGACAGCAATGAGTAATTCGGAGTGAAGCAAATGAGAGCGTTCTTGCCTTGCCCAAGGGGATTAGAACTCAGCCCCGCGCCTCTGCGACGCCATACCCCACTTCGCTACGCGCGCCGACGCGTTAGACCGTGCTTCCAGGATCGGCACGCGACGGGCAACACGCTCCCTCAACGGGACGAGTCGGACGATCTGCTGTTCAAAGAGGGCTGGAAGGAGGACGGCTACGCGACGCTGACCTTCCAGCGCCGACTGAACACCTGTGACGAGCAAGACGTCGTCATTGGGGTGAGGAGGAGAACATTGTATTATGGATATGTACTTTATGTTGCAAGCGAAGCAAGCTGACTAGATTGGAGGATTGTTGGAGTGAAGCCGAGCTGTTAGAAGAATTACAAGAAACTTACCGGAAGCGCCCTTAGACATATGACATTCCGATCTACCCTTTATCTGTGTTCATTCTATTATCTCAGAGAGTTCTGTCCAGTCGTGTCTTTTGAGGTTTAATAAAAGAAATTTACTTCTAAAAGTGTGCGTTGGCTGACGATCGAACCTTTTAACGTGGAACCAATCAGAAGTGTTCCCAACAAATTGGAGCGTCAGGCAGGATTCTCAAGTTCAACGTCATCTGCGGTCGAGTGGATTTCTCAAGATCACCAGCCGTGCCGTGCTACATCACGGGTCTTTCCTTTCGAGGGTGTACCGTGTCGTCGAGGATCTACTCGTCGGACACCGTCAGGAGCAGAGCGAGCGTGCTGGGCCGGCTGTCCTCTTCAAAGGCGGTCGTGTTGTTGAAGTCGAGAACGTGCTGGGCCGGCTGTCCTCTTCAAAGGCGGTCGTGCTGTTGAAGTCGAGAACGTGCTGGGCCGGCTGTCCTCTTCAAAGGCGGTCGTGCAGTTCAAGCGGAGGCGTAGAAGACGTTCGAGCTGTCAGAGTGTGGAGCGTCGGTCGTCCCGTTCAAAGGCGATCGAGCTGTTTTGGGCGTGCAGAATAGGGCGAGCAGTGAGCGTTGTGGATCCTCCAGGTGGTACCTGCGAGTTTGGTCGTCGAGCAGTAGGAAGCGGACAGCGGACGTGTGGTCAAGTGTCGAGCAGTCGGGACGGACGGAGTTGACCAACGGGTCAAGGCCCTCGTGCTGACGTCGTCTTCAGTGTTTTATTGGTCGTATATTGTATATTTGGAGATAAAGTTAAGCATAAGAGAGTAAGATAAGTCATATTTAAGAATTATCGGTGGGTATCCTACGTTGGAGGATACACACTTGTATAGATAACCGACGCAGTGGACCTTCGGGTCTTCCTAAAGCAGTGGACCTTCGGGTCTTCCTAAAGCAGTGGACCTTCGGGTCTTCATGAATGATTGACCACCAGTCTTTGATTTCGAATTGAGTGATATGTCGAATAAAGACGCGAATTCAAGTGATCTTGTGATCGATGCGTATGTGACGGATGGTGAAGAGAGTGAGACGGAGTTCGGCATGGAGAGTAACCAGTCAGAGGAGCAGCGATTGGCAGAGCGACGCCAGAGGGATAGGAAGAGGCGCGAAAAAAAGAGACAGGAGGAGTTAGAATTGCGACAACGTCTCGAGCAACTGGAAGCAGAGAAAAGGCAGTGGTTAGCGGAGACGGGACGGCATACTCAGCCATATTCACAGAATGGTCATCAAAGTCGTAGTCGTAGTCGTGGTCGAGAAGAGTCGGAAAGGGATGTGCAAGAAGGGTTGACTGAGAGGCCACAACGAAATTCGACCAGCACACATAACAATAATCAGAATCGGAGTCGTAGTCGCAGACGGGGACGATTAATGGGGGATGAGCAAAATGAATCGATAGGAAGAGCACAAGAAAATAGTGGTACTATCGATCCTCTCACATTAATAGCAAGGCAGATGCAAATACAGGAACAGCGAGCAGAAGATCAAAGACAACAGACATTACTTTTGATAGAAGCCCAGCGACAGCAGACATTGGCATTGCAGGAAGCTCACCAACAGCGTGTAGAGGCACAGCAACAACAAATGCAGCAACAGATGCAAATGCAGACAGCGCTTCTACAAAATTTAACGCAGAATGAGCGCGTTAACGGAAATGGAAATGGGAATGGAAACGGAAATGGGCATGAAAATGGCCACATAAATTTGAGGGACTACCCAGATCCAAAAGTGAACAATTTTGATGGTAAAGGCAGTGTTTCTTTTGATGATTGGTTGTTTACTTTTGATTGGGCAGTGCGGACATGCCCGGAACAGATGAAATGTAGGTACATGATCATGTCTTTTTGTGGCGACGCGTTATCACTTTTTCGCACTTTATCGGCTGAAATTCAAAACGATTATACCCGTTTATGTGAAACATTTTCACAGCATTTTGTGGACAAACGTCCATTATCTCAACGAATTAGGGCGTGGTTGACATGGGAACAACACTCTCAAACAGTGCAGGAGTACATCACATCCTCCAGTAAGAAATTTGCGGAATTAAATTTGGATGAACTTGAAGTGGCGGATTGCCTGAGAGCATACTTTTTCTATACCAACATGAATGAAAAATTTAGACCAGACGTGTCAACGCAAGACTTTACATGGGACAACGTTACTTCCAAGGCAATGCAGAAGGAACAAACCATCAATATGACGCAGGGTGCGATGACAAACAGATTGGACAGAAATGTGCGTCAGCCTATTCAGAATCGCCCAATTCAGAATTTTAATCAACCGGTGATGCGCAACTTTGGTTGGCAAAATAGACCTCCGAATATGCCTCAACAGTTTGGGAATAATCCCACGGATAATTTTCGTTGGCAGAACAGACCTCAGAATATGCCTCAACAGCCTGGGAATAATCCCAATTGGCGAAATGATTCATCAAATGTCAATCGTTGGCAGAATAGACCTCCAAATATACCTCAACCTGGGGAAAATCCCAATTGGCGGAATGAGCCACCAAATGTGAGGAACAACGCAGCCAACGCATTGACCTGTTTCAATTGTGGAGTAGTTGGGCATATGGCTAAAAATTGTAGCAAATCAAATGTTCTAACGATGAATGACAGCAAACACGACGAATCAGTTTCAATACCGTTTGTTGGTATAGGCAACGAGGTGCGGTTCAATAGTAACGACATTGCGTCTTATGAGAAGAGAAAAGTTCAGGAGAACCGGCGACAGTATCAGTCCAATCAGAAAATTGATAACGTATCTCAGGTGGCTGTCATGAGTAGGGTCGAAGAAAAGATTGTACCAGAATTGGAACAGCCTAAAAGGATTTATGTTATTG
>JASAMY010002047.1:0-60567 GCA_030248085.1 Paralinhomoeus sp. GSCO2_6 | reverse complement strand
AATGGGCGGATAAGTTGTGCTCGTACGGCTTACGCAAATACCGGTATGCATTGTTTACAGTACGTCCGTTGTTCTAGTAGAGATGTGTGATGTATCGTATGTAAATACTAGCTACCAGCTTCAAACTTGTCTTCTGCACTTAAAAAAAACACCTTGCTTGTTGGAGTGAGGAAATGAGCAGTGCATTCGGAAACGCCGTGACATTCTTTGACAGGCCCAACGCTGTTGAAAAAAACAGAATATAACTGTATTGCTACAGTTGTTCAAACCCCAGTAAACTATAGTTGTTGTAGCGTAGTAAAGAAATCCGTGCTCGGAGCGCTGCAACGGGTGCAATGACAAAGGCTTGGCCGGCAAAGCTCGAAGTCCGCCTGCCCGGCGTGCGGCAGTGGGCGAGGGAAGGTCGTTTGAAGGCGCCGCTTCGACTGCTGGCCGCGTTGCGCCATCGCGATCGACTGCGCGCCGAGGGCTCGTCAGAGGCGGATCTGCCGCCTCTTCGTGGCGCCGACGTCCTCGTCAGCGCCAATGACACGGACAAGGCCGTCAGCGTGCGAGCCTACGTCAACGCGGCCGTCTTCGAGGAGCTCGTCTTGAACGAGGTTGTTGCCGACAGTTTGCGCCAGATGCGAGGGCGAAAGGAAAGGAACCCATTCAGCTCGGCGGCAGCGTCGTCGCCGAAGAATTGATTCGGCAGACGATAGCGTCGACAGCGGAGCCTCTCAGAGAGTTGTTGCTGACGACAGCGACGGATGCTGACCAGGGAGAGGAGGGCGTGCTGCAGAGGGCGTTGCTTCGTTGGCACGCGTCCGCGGGTCCGGCGCAGTGCCTCAGCCGGCTCCGAACGCTGCTGAGACTGTGGCACGCCGCCGACGGCTTCAAGGGACCAGACTCGGACGCCTGGCGTGCCGCCTACTCGTACGAGACCGATGACCGCCTGACGCTACTCCACGTCGCCGGCGCGCTGGGCGATGTCGACCTAATGCAAGAGTTGATCAACTACTGCTACGCCGACTGCCGCTCCTTCCTGGGCACCCTTCTCCTGCGCGACGACGACGTTGTCGGCACTCCCTTTGACTGGCTCGTCCTCAGCAATACAGACGCCTGCGCCCTTTACAGTCGGTGACCACCGCCCTCATCATGTCTGCTACGACGCAAAGACAACCGGTTTAGGGATGTTCTCTTCGTTGAACCTCTTGAACGTACTGGAGGTGGAGACGATATTCCGCAAGAAGCTGGCCGTCATGTTCCGCTGGCGGACGTCGCCCGAGTGCGAGCGGCGCGTGCGTCGTCGACAGCGCGTCTCGGTCGAGTGGCTGCTCTTTCTGGCGCTGTCCGTGCCGGACGGCACGCGCATCGGCCAGCACGCCGACTTCTTCCGGTTCGTCGCGTCCGAGTTCCGCGAGCAGGACGGCCTCCTCTGCGACTGCCTCGCGACCAAGCTGCTTCTGCTGCTCACGACCGGTGCGCCCCACGGCGCCCGTTCCACGTTCCCGTTCCCGAGAGCGCCGTTTAGTCGTCTACAAGTGCGCGAGCATCTGTAGCAGCGGCGCCGTGCCCAGTCTCGCGGCTCAGCACTTCGAGCGCGCCGGCCTCGTCGAGCTCCTGTTCGGCCTCATGCAAAGCCTACTCGGACCGGAAGCGACTTTTCAGAACCACGCCGTAGCAGCTGTTTTTGCACTGCAGGTACTCACTTACGGCCGATGATTGTCTCGACTCGAGGAGAAACGATGCGACTCCTTTGCAGGCCATCTGCTACCGTTGTCCAGAGAGAATTGTGAACCACGGATTAAGCGGCTTGCTACAGACTGCATTTCTCCAAGTGGACGCGTTGGCTGACAGCTGGAAACGTCACTACGTCGGCTATCCTTTCGGAGAATGCCGATCCCTCTTCTTTGAGCTGCACACGCTCTTTCGACTGCGCTGGCTGGGTCACGACCAGGTGCCGCTGAAAGGACCGGAGCCGGCGGCCATCGTCGAGCGCGAATGCTGCTGCGGAGACGCGTCCCGTCTCGGCGACCGATACTTCGACAGCCGACTGGCCAGCTACGCGAAGAGCAGTGCCGCACGCGAGGCCAAGTGCGCGGCCGTCAACGTCGACATGCTCGACAAGAAGCCGGGCAACAGCTGCGCGGGCGACGACGAGATAGTCGAGTCAGTCACGTGCGGCCTCGAATGCGAATGCTGCACGACGTCCTCCGCTGAGCCGACCCATTCTGCTTGGGCGCCGGCGGGCGCATCGACTGAATCGAACGCAATCGAGTTTAGCAATCTGTTTGGATATGTCTCCGACAACGATCCGACTAAGACGACTTGGCCGGAGATGCTCCCTGTCGCCGGACGAACTGACGAATGGGAGCAACTCGAAAGGAGGATGCTCGAGACAGTCAAGGAAGCCGACAAATGGGAAACTATCGAGCTGTCGAAGAGCGACGTGCCTTTCTGCAAAGAAGACGCAGCAGTTCTGCAAATGCCCAAAGGCGGCAGCTTTGACGTCGGTGTCGCTGGCAGTTTTGGCCGGACGACAATGGCCATGCTGCGGTCGGGCGGGCAACCGGGGACGGGCGCGCGTCGTCAGCGCCTCGTGTTTGTGAAGGTGCTCAAGGAGAAGAAGGACGGCGACGACGAGTTCCACGTGAACGCTGAGGTCGTCAAGCGGCTCAAGGAGTTCTACTGCCAGTGGAGGGCGACGTGCAGCGACGTGGCCGACGCCTGCCACGTGTTGCCCTACCGACTCGTCAAGCGCGCCCACGGCATCTGCTACCTGGGCAGGGAACCCTACCGCTGGAATCTGGACGAGGCTATTGAGACCCTGCGACAGGTACGTTGTAGTAGCAGCGGTTCGGGTCGCTCTGCGCTCACCGAAACGCCACTGCAGAAGGAATGGCCGGTGGAGAGCGTGGCGGCACTGACGCGGCGTCTGGCGACAGGCTTGCTTCGAGGCCTGCGATACCTGCACGTGCGGACAAAGGATCTCTTCCATGGAAACCTGAAACCTTCCAACCTCGTCGTCGACGACGCCTTTACGTTGAAATTGACCGACTATGGCATGGGCGCAGACCTTTACGGGTGAGGAGTGAAGCGGCTCGGGCCGTGACATGGGCACCACCCAATCACATGCAGAGACGCTCTAGCTACAATGGCGCATGTCGTCTGACCGACGGTCACTTCCACCCGATCTGTTGGAAACCGCCCGACTACTACGACGCCGTTCCTCCGAGCTGCGTCTCTTCGACTGTGGACGACAGCGGCACGAACAAGTGTGGCCGAGAGTCGGATCTGCATTCCAGTGGGATGCTCCTCTACTACATACTGACGTCTGGGCAGCACCACCCCTTCATCGCCTCCGAGCCGGCCGACAACGTCTCGACCGCGCAGCTAAGGCTGCGCGTCGTACGCGGCGAGCACCGGATCGCTTCTTCTGGACTCGCGGGTGCGCGGTTGCGCGTCATCGGCCCGCGCTTAAAAAGTCGTCGCTCATTGCAGCTGACGCAGCAGACCTGATCGAGCGTTTGATCGCGGTCGACAGAAGGAAGCGGCCGTCCGCCGACCAAGCGTTGCATCATCCCTACTTTTGGACGAGCGACTTGCAGCGCGGCTACATTGACTTGGCCAAGGCCGTCCTCAGAACGGCCGTCGATGGCGCCGACGGAGGAGCGGAGTTGACGGAGCTGCGCCAACGGCTGTCGCGATGCGAGAAGCAGCTGAGCGTCGAGCAGCGCGCAGTGGAGGGGCAGGCCCAAAGCAAGATGGACAGGCCTTACGTTCTCATGAAGATCTACAACGCAGTGCACGCAGCATTCCTCTGAGAGACGCCACAGAGACGAAGCTCCGACAGCGCCGATAACATCGACACATACATACGCGTATACTGTATGCGATGCGGACAGAACAATAGACTGGTCATTGTGTAGTCGAATTCAACCCGTGGACGGGCCAGCAGTGTCCGCCGAGTAGAACCGGCTTGTCGGCAGGCCTGGCAAGGGCGGCGCAGGTAGCCAGTAGGGCGCAAACTGCCCTCCGCCTTGCGGCTGGTAGAACAAGCGAAGACTCGCCGTTACTTGCTTTTTCCATTTCGTCCTAGACGGTTGTATTGCTATTGGTTGCTAGCGGACGACGCAAACGCAGCAAATGACCGTCTGTTTTGAAACCACGTCTTGATCTGCGTCTCCGTCAGCTCGAGGCATCGCGACAGCTCCACGCGCTTATTCACGCTCAAATATTTGTCCGCCTGAAGCCGAATTTGAAATCGGTTCATGAATGACATCAGCATTTGGTTGCGGAACCTTGAATTCGCTTTCCAATCGTTCCAGTTGTTTTGCCGAGTACGCTTGTCGCTGTTTGCGTTCAGCGACGGCCTTGCGCACCCGTTTGTACTGGTGCTTTCGAGCTAAACACAACAGCAAGCGACATCGACAAACAGGCATGCATGGCGCGCGTGCACCTCCGATGCCGAGCAGCAGCTGCAGTTCTGTCAGCGTCGGCGACTTGTGGACGACCGTGGACGCCGGCTCGGTTAGTGCGATCTCGGCTCGCACATCGCTTACGGCCGACTGGGTCAGCGACGGCAATTCTGTCGACGTGGAATTCGCGGTCGGCCTTTCACCCGCAAAAGGCTTGTCACATAGACGTTGCGAGTCTTCTTTTAGCAAACTCGAGATACTGAATGACATTGTGGTGACAAAGAGGACTGGATACGGTCAGCTGAGGACAAAGTGGACGGCGAGGAGGAGCTGGCCGCGGGCTCTGGGAACGGACGCTGAAGGCGCAATTGACTGCGGGTCGACGAGGCGAAGGGCGGCGGGACGGGTGCGGGCGGGCGGGCGAGCGCCATTCGAGAAGTGCGCTCTAGCAATTTGTGACGTTACAGTGATCCAAATCGACCGTTGGCCGGCGCCTGGGAAAGCGGACAGCCGGCCGCCGCAATTCTTCGTCAGCTCTGATAGCCCGACGATCGCTAATAGGCAGGTAGGAGAGCCGGCCGCCGTCTCGCGGGCTCCCAGAACAAACACATTGGCCCAGCTAATTGGGTCTGCCTCCCACCGAGCAGCGCTGGCTAAGAAATAGGATATTACTCGTGTCGCACGAGCACTAAGAGCAAACAGTGGTGCGCGGACACACGCTTCAATTTGAACGGTATCGTATCGAGCGGCGCAGAGAGAGAGAGAGAGAGAGAGAGACAGAGTGACCTTCGGTGCGGGCGGTCAATTAGCTGTTGAACATAACGCGGTCGCCCGTCTCAATGTCAAGTCTCGTTGGAATCCATTCCTCTACCGTAACCACGTCTTCTCGGGAAAGGAAAGATCACCACAAGGCAGAATGTGTCTAGCTACTGTGGTGGTTTCCACACGTGGCCGGTGACGTCGGGCTCGGCATATTGGGCGTCCCAGAGCCAGGGCTTGTCTATCCGATGCCGGTACTTACTCAAGGGCCAGTCGTAAGGCAACGAGTCCGTCGTCAGCGGCGGCGCGCCATCGTCGTGTAGAAAGAGCACGCCCGCTTCAAACGAGCGAATGTGCAACTGCGAGCCGTTCTTCTCCAGCTGGCCCCACGCCGCCTTCGACAGGTTGGCGCTCGTCAGCAGGAGAAACGAGAGGGCTGTGGGCGTGCCCGGCTCGGCTGCCGCTGCCACGCCGGCGTACGTCTTGAGGTGCGGCAGGAGGCGCGACCGACAAGAGACGCGGGCGCTCCACGCGCACATCAGCTGTTCCAAATAGGCCTGGCGCGCGTGCGTCCGCCGCGAGTAGGGCAAAGACGTGCCGCCTGCAAGCGGAGAAGGGCCACGTCGATCGACAATAGCCGCGCAAACTCGACACCCACCTCTGTAGCCTTCGACGCTGGAACGGACGTTCTCCACGGGAGGAAAGACAACGGAGCACTTGTCGGCCGAGAACGAGCTTCGACCAAAGAGGGAGCGCCAAAACTCGGCGCCCAACCAAGTGCCCGCCGACGGTCCCAGGCTGCCGATACTGCTGCACTGACAGACGAGATGCTCCGCACGGCGCGTCGACCCGTCCAAGAGATGTCGGACTTTCATGTGGCCGAACTTCGCCAACGAGGCTCCAGAGTGACGGCCCGGCACCGAAGAGACGAATCGAACGAACACCGCGCCGAAGTGGCAGCGTCTCAGCACCTCCGTCCAGGGGAGGAGTAGGCGGCGGCTGGAGGAGCCGCGATAGGAAGCGAGGTACTCGAGCAGGTCCGTCTTGAAGCCCTCTCCCACAGTATCCGAGGCGGCCTCGGCGCCTGCCTCGCCCGACAAAATCGGTGAAATATAAACGGCTTGGGTCTTCAACGTCCAATCGATCTCTGTGAGATTCGCCGTCGACACCAGGACGCGGCACGAGTCGTCCGCGTACTTCAGCAACGTCATCTTCGTATGGTGAGAGCCCCAACAGTCGGATATCGGTTCGCCGCCTATGGATATGCTTTGCTTTGACGACTTCGCAAGCTGCTTCGCTTCTTCGACAAGGTCAGCAAAGGACGTGTCCGCCTGCGCCTCCTTGTATCCAACTATCACGCGGATAGGGACATCCACGGACGGGTATTGATCGACGAGCCAGCGTAGATCCACCATGAAGGTGAGATGGAGAGAGTCGACCACACGGGCACCACTGTCAGCAGAGGCCGATAAAACGTCTTTGAGAGTGACACAGCCGACATTATGTCGACCGGCTAGAGGCTGACCGGCGGTCCAGCGCAACCCCTCGAGCGTCGTCAACTGCTGCGATTCGGAAGAGGAGCTCGGAGTTGGCAGGCCGTCGTCCGCCTTCGAACCTTTGTTCCTCTTTGGATGGCTGTATTCTTCAAAGTGGCTGGGATTGCGTCGGTAGCAGGCGGCGCCATATTGACAGGGCGGCCGACGGCGGCTGGGCTCCTCTTCACTCCCCGACCGTTTCATTAGCCTCTGTACTGCGACCGTTTCACAGTGGAGCTGCGGTGCAAAGGAAACTCGCGAACCAAACAAATCTGACATGAATTCGTTGATAGGTTCTCTGAAAGCGTGACGAACAAAACACTGATTGCCGTACAAAAGGATCACTACACACCCCCACTCGTAAACGCACCGAGCTGGCAACTACCGATGAAATGGCCCTACGCGCAGCCAGTCGTTGTTACGTACCATGATATTATGACAATTCTACAGGACGTAGTGCCAAAATACAACTAGGCGCGAGGAGGACAGATTATGAGAACGCGAGCGAGACGACATTCAGTGGAAGGCAGAGCGAAGGGGAAGAGCCCGTAGAAGCAGCGGCCGAAGGTCGCCGTCGAGTGAAGTGAACCGGGCCCACTAAGCGAAGTCGTCCGTTTGGTCCGTCGGGAGAGAGGGAGAGCTGACGGGGTGGGGGCTGCGTATCAGTAGGGCGACTCGTAGACCATGCTGCCCGTGGAGCGGCGGCAGCTGATGGACTCGACAGGCGCCGACGACTCCGAGTGGTGGGCGATCGACTGCTCCAGAAGCATCTGCAGCGGCGCACCCACGTCGGACGCGTCAGCGACTCAACCAAGGCCAGGGGACGGACGGGCCCAGGGACCTGTAGACGGGGCTGAATGAAGCCGAGATGGGGTCGGCGCGTCGTGTCTCCGTTCCAACAGGCGGCCATGATGCCCCAGCACTCGGCGTCGAAGCTGCTCAGGTGCTCGGGACGCAGGCCTGCTGAGGAGGCGGCCGCGTCTGCGCGTCCAGAGGCGGCCGGCAGACGAGAGGGCGCGTGTGCGTACCTTTGCGCACGCTCGTCCAGAGCTGGTCCTTGTTGAGGCACTGCTCGAAGGCCTGCGGCAGGCGGACGTGCCCGGCGCAGATGTACCAGAAGAGCACTCCAAACGCGTAGACGTCCACGGAGTAGTCGTAGCTGCCGCTGAACAGCTCGGGCGCCATGTGGATGGGCGTGCCCACCACGCTGCCAGACATCATCGCCTCCGGCTTGCAGAAGCCCAAGTCCGTCAGCTTGCCGCGGTTCTGCTCGTCCAGCTGTGGGGCGCGACCCACGCTCGCTCGCTCGCGCGCGCGCACAGGTCTGGACGGGAGCGAGCGCGTCGGCGCGGCGCCTACCAGGACGTTCTTGAGCTTGATGTCTCGGTGTACGAGTCCCTGCGAGTGGAGGAAGCGCATGCCCTCGACGACGTCGAGCGCGATCTGCAGACGACGGGGCCAGTTGAGGCCGGCCCTGATGGCGACGTAGAGGTCGCGCTTCAGCCGCTCCATCACCAGCAGCACCGCCGGCAGTCCGTTGCCGCCCCCGTAGCCGTGGTCGATCACCGCCCCGTGAAGTCGCACGACGCGAGGGTGCTCGGGCAAGCTCCTGCAAAGCGAGCACGAGCCCATGATGCGCCCGCTGCCGCTCAGTCGGCCGAGTCGAGTCGACTTATCACTTCGTGTAATAGAACTCGAGCGCCAAGTCATTCCAGTGGCGGTCGTCGGGCGGCACGACCGACTTGACGGCGCACCGGCTGTGCGGGCCCCAACGCTCGCACGAGTACACGACGCCGTACTGGCCCCGGCCGATTTCCGCTCCCAGTTTCGGTTTTCCTGGAAGCGGGCAGCGCGACGCACGTGACTGCCAGCCCCACGCGACTGGGGTCAGTGCGCACCATAGTAGAGGGTGTCCCTGGTCGCCATACTTTCCATAGTGACACGCGCCAGACGAGGCGCGTGCTGCTTGCGCAAACGAAGTCGCTGATTCTCGGAGCGAATCAACCTGACGACACGCGCAGATGGATGGCGTCATCGAGTCGAGAGGTCGGTCGTTCAAACGTTCGACCCGACAGCTCACCTGCTGTTGTGAAAGCCGTCCAGCTTTTCGATGGCCATTTGGAAGGCCTCGTGCGAGCTGCGAATGCGCGTCTTGAACTGCGCGCAGAGCATGCGAGCGAGCTTCATCTCGGAGAGCTTGTCCAGGGCGTTCTCCGCCACCTGGCGGCGCCACGCCGCGTCCGTGGGCGAGTTGGCCGTGGAGCCGGCGGGCGCGAGCAGCACCTTCAAGGAGCACTGCGCGCTGCCACGCGCACGTCCACTGGGTGGGAGGGAGCAGAGCGGGCCGCGCACGTACTTCCTTCATCTTGCGCCAGAGAAGCTGAATGAGCGAGCCGCCACTCGAGAGGGGCAGCGACAGCTCGAGACCGTACGCGGAGTTGATGAGCTGAAGTGTGCGCTCGAGACGTACGTACGTGAGCAGCGTGTCGTCGGCCAGAGAGTGAAGGAAGCGTACGTCGGAGAGGGCCTTGGAGGCGGTGCTGCGTTGCTCGGCGTCCGGCATGTGAGGCACGCTCTCGAGACTGTGGAGGCAGCGCGTCAGGGTGCCGATGCAGGTCTGCTTGAAGCAGAAGAGCGAGGAGAGCAGCGACTCGGCCAGAGCGGTGTTCAGCTTGAAGAGGACGAACTGCTCCAACTGCCGCTTCGCCTCCTCCACCGTCGGCGACGCTCGGCCCTCTTCGTAGCCTGACGAGGGCCGTGAGCAGCGTGTGCCCCGTACCACAGGATATGCACGATGGTGGGGGGGGGGGGGGTGTGGGCGAACCGGCGTAAGAGAACTCGGCGGCCGCCTTGAGAATCTCGGGCCGGAGCTGGCGCACGGTCGTGTTGAAGAGTTCCTCGAGCTCGTCCTGCTTGCGCGTCGTGACCGTGAGGAGGCGTTCGCAGAGCGCCTTCTCCTGCGTCTTCGCGTAGCCCAGTCGCTTGGGCGTAATCAGCTGGTCGCGCGACATGTCGAACGCGGTCAGAATGAACAGGTTCAGCAGCGAGCAGTGCCAGCGATTGCACGACGCCGCCAATTCGATCAAGTGCATCCGCCACAGCTGAAGCGGTGGTCCCACGTGCGAAGGCCGCGACACGGACGAAAGTCGAGCGAACTCCCACTCACGTTTTGAACAAAGAGGACCATTCTGGCCAGGTCGTACCCGTTCTCAATGAGTTCGTTGTGCTGCATCGGGTTCTCGCGATCGGCCGCGGCCGCGGCTGCGGCGGCGAGACTGCTGGCGAGGCTGGCCGAGACGGTGGGCAGGAGGCCCAGACTGGTCAGCTGGTGGCGCAGGTGAGAGGTCTGACGCTGCGAGGCGGGCAGGCGGGGCAGGAGGCGGCGCCACGGCTGCGGCGCCTCCTGCTCGTCCTCCTCTGACGACGTGCTCGCCGACGTCGAGAAGCAGGACGACAGCATCCGGCCGCTCCCGGACGCGCCCCCGCCGCCCAGCGCGGACGCGCCGCGTCGACGATGCTGCTGCTGCTGCGAGTGCATGGACTCGGGGAAGAAGCCGTCCAGGCCGCCGCCGTCCGCCTCTGCCAGCGTGTCGTCGCGTGGCTGTCGGCGAACGAAGAGCAGCGGAGAGGCGGGCAGCAGTTGGCGCAGCCGGGCGATGTCCTTCTCGTCCTGAAAGCCGAGCGCACCGGCTGACGCCAACGGCTCAGCTGGCGCAAAACGCACGTCGTCGCTGAGGCGGCCCGACAGGACGTAGAAGAGAACGGGCAGAAAACCGGTCGAGGCGGAGTGGTCGAGAAAGAAGGACATGCCGCCGACGGGCAGCTTTCTGAAGGCGGGCACGAGAATTTGTACATGGCCGAGCTTGAGCAGACGGTGGTTGAGGCCGACGTCGACGAAGTCCTCGCGGCCGTCACAGGCCGAGTACAAGGCGCTGTGCGGTACGAGGCAGGCCGACCGGGCCCCGTCGCCGCGCTCGCTCCTGCAAACGGACCCGTCCGAGCAATCGCGTCTCAGACTCAGACTGTGTCGACCGAAGCTCGCATACGTGGAGGCTGTGATCTCCTGTACGACCGTGTGCCGACTCCGACCAGCGGACGGACTCAAGACGGACACGTGACTTTTCTTCTCGTAGCGAATCAACACGGCCCGGTGTCCCGACGGAAGAGCACGTGTCGATTCGGCTGCAAGCCAGAGACGGTGTCGACTCCCGCCACTCTACGCCACGCCAACAGCTCAGCCCGTATTAACCGTCTGGGTCGTTGCCGCAGTCGAAGACCGGCGAGTCCAGCAGCTCGTTGACGAACGTACATTTCGCAGCCGGCGACGTTCCGAACACGAATATTCGCGGTGCGGCGCTGACGCTTTGCTCAAAGCGCTTCTCGTCCGCCGTCGACCACTGTGCCGCGTCGTAGAGCTCTGAATCGCGGACGGACTGAGCTGCGCTGAGGCGACGAACGCAGAGAACGGAGACGCGAAGTCGTCGACCTTTGTCGAAGTGGTGGCCGTAGTCGACCTCGGCGAGTATACTCCTCGTCTCCAGGTAGACGCTGCGCAGTCGGTCCGACTCGACGCGGTACAGCTCGAACTCCTTGGCCACGCCGCTCACGACGTCGGCCAGAGCGCTGCGCTGCGCGCCCCCGCCCGCCATTGCGGAGGGCTCGCTTCGCTCGGCGACGCGCTGCGAGCGAGCTGCCGCGATGCCTGAACCGGAGCGTCCAAGCCGCTAGCCCAACGGCGCTGCCTGCGAACGGCGCCGACGCGCGAGCGCGCCACCAATGGGACGGACCGATAAGGAACTGGGCGGCCTCGACGAGACGAGACGGCCGAGACGCAAAGCCGCGCCAAGCCGAGCCGGACAAGCCGCAACGAAGTCGCTACGACGAGTACGAGAGAAGACCTTGCCGTGCGGTTGCTTTGCAGCGGCCAGCCATCAACAACGCAGAGTGTAAACTACGTCGCACGCAATCGCATAAATGTAACGCCGCGAGCGTGAGACGATGGCCACGATGCACTCAATCCATGGCGGCAATCGTACAATTCGCACGACGCGAAAACACAAATTCAAACTCCTCACAACAGTACACACACCAACAGCAAAAGAATGTACCAGACGATGTACCAGACGAATAATGTACCAGACGATCGGAAGTACAAATACCGTATACAAATAACAAATAACAAAAAACATATAGCAAACACAGTATACCGTTACAAACCGTAAACCGTATACAAATGCCGTTGGACCAAACGAGGTGTGCGGCAGCATACGAATTAGGACTCGACTCTTCATGCTTCAATGTCTTTCAACGATCTTAGCGTGGATTTTTGTTTGCGCACTCACTCGCCTATAGCGGCATCAAGATACCGTACAGCAAACCTTCCCCCCACCCGGTGTGAGGAACGTTGGGCACCACTACCTCTAAAACTGTGGTTGAAACTAGTCTGGGCGTCTCGTGGAGGGGACGATTGAGTGGGCGGGGGGGGGAGCGACTGCGCTATCGTTCGCTGACGTCACGCTACGCTGTCCACAGCGTTTGTCGGCGCGAGTGGACGACGGCAGAGAGATGGGATCGGATGCCGCGCCAGCGTTGGAATAGGGACGCGTGTTTGTGAGTGACACTGGAGTTGAGCGTTCTTGTATGATGCGGCTGTGTGGCGCTAGCCTTACTTTATTGCTCGTATTCGTGTCGACGACGCCAACGGTGGCATCTACCCGCCTGGGACGACAAGCAGGTTTGCATAATAGTCATGGTCGTACGATTTCACGGCTTCTCACAGCTCGCGAGGTCCGCTTTAGCTTGCACGAAGACGGTGTTCGACCGCCGACTCGGACTCAAGTACGACGGCAAGGGCGCGCTCGACGTGCTCACGGCCGCGTCGGTGGCCGACTGCGCGGCCGTCTGCGTCAGCAAGACCCACTGCCGCGCGACCACCTTCGACCGCGTCGGCGAGCTCTGCCGCCTCTTCAGCCACAGGCCGACAGTCGTTCCTCCGGTGCGTCACCACACCACCGCTACTCCATCCTTGCGTCGCAGCGTGCCAGCCCGCTGCGCTCCAGTCGCGACGTCGGCGCTGGGAACCGTCAACGCCGTTCGAGACACCGCCACAAGATCGAGTCCTACCCGCTGGCTTTTCTTACGAACGGGGCTACATATACGTCTTCAACGTCAGATGCATTTCAGATGGAGATGAACTAGCCAGCGACCAGTCGCTCGCTGGTCCTCACGGTAAGGATGTCGTTTACCGATGTTCGATCGAGACTGGCGTAGCTGTGTGTACAACCTCACGGTACCTCCACACAACGATTGCGAGTTGCGTTGCGACCCATTGACACACGCACACGCTCTTTCCAAAGTCGCGTCTGACCCAATTAGACTACTGCATCATTGGTTTCTTGAATTGGTTCCGAATTCCTGGTATCTCCTACTCAGTAAGGTACAATGCATTTTATGGTGTACGGCGTACTCTGAATATCTATCGCTCGAGTACAGTAACACAGTTTCGAATGTATTAGTTTTCCACACGTCGAAATACATACAAGCGTAGCGAACAGATCAAGCAACATTGTTCAGACCACCACGATCACCACGACGGTCACGCTGAATCAACAACGCCTCCAGCAGCGACGCCGCCTCCAACTGCGACTGGCACCGTTGGAAGTGTGCAGCCTCGAGACAGCAGCTTTCAGTTCACGTGCGCGTCGACGGGCGGAGTGTCCGCCTTGACGGCCGCTGCGCATGCGGCACATTCGCACCACTCGCGTCGCAAGCGCCAACGGCCTGCGAGTCGGCTCTTCAGAAGCGAGCAACCGCACGCGCACCATCACCACCACCACCAGCCCCACGAAGCCGAGCACGGTGTGCCGCGTTCGCTGCCGACGAAGGACGAAGGCCGGGGACGGCCTTTGCAGATGCGGATGGCGCGGCCGTGGAGGCGTTCGCGCACAGCTGGCCTTGGCAGGCGAACGTGCTCAAGTACGGCCGGCACGTCTGCAGCGGAGTGCTCGTCGACCAGCGCCACGTCCTCTCCGCGGCCGGCTGCTTCGACGGTGACCACGGGTACTGGCCGCCGACTAATTCTCGCCCCTGCGTCTGGTGGTCGAACAGCCTCCTTGCTTGGCTAGGAACCAGCTGCTGCACGCCTACCAATTGGTGCTGGGCGCGCACACAAAGTCTCACTACGAGACGGGCGAGATGCTTATGGACGTCGAAAAGATCATCATTTATCGGCCGCCCGACGGAACCGACACGAAGCAGAATATCGCGCTGGTGCGCATGCGCCGCATCGTCGAGCCCAACCCTTCCATACGACCCATTTGCGTCGCCGACGACGACGTCGCGCCCAGCAGCCACTGCGTTGCGACTGGCTGGGGATCGGTGCACGGTACCGACTACCGACTTGACGACACGGCGCATGCGGAACAGCACGAGCGTCCGTCTCTCTCTCGCTTAGGTCGAAAAAGCGACAGCCTCCTACACCAGGTGGTGCAACCGGTGCCAGGCAGGGGCCGCTTCGGACAAATGTTCGTCACGCCGTCTTCGAATAATCCCTGCGTCACCTTTCAGACGGACGGCGATAACGTAAGCAGCAGCCTGAAAAAAGGACGACACTAAGCGGAGAAGCGACGCCCTGTTCAGGAAGACCGCGGTGGGCCGCTGATCTGTCCCAAGGACGACGCGACGTGGGCGCTGCAGGGCGTCGTCATGTGGCACCACGTGTGCGGCGCCGACTACAAGCCGGGCCTCTACGCGCGCATGTCGCAGCTCAGGCCGTGGCTCCTCTCAGTCATCGCCGCGGAACGCACGGCGCTCCTCTCCGGCGAGCACCGACCAGGGCCGGGTGCAGTGGTGGACGAGCACCTCCCAGTGCTGCCGTCCTCAAGGCCCTACCCCTACTTCAACCCCCTCCATCAACCCGAATTCCAGTTCTACCCCAGCTACCTGCCGTCCTACTTGGAGGCACAGTCGTCGCCTGCGGTGCCCACTTCGAATCGCGGCCCACACGCGGTTGGGGGCCGGAACCGCTTCCCGTGGGTCGGTCCCCACTGGCGGCCCATGCCCGCCGCCACGGGTACTTCGCCATGGGCTTCGCCGCATGCAGCCCGTAAGTGCACCTCTCCGTCCACATCCTTAGCTCCTTTGACGACAATTCAGCGCTTTAGGACCAAGACGAGGCGTGCGGGCCAATGGCACGGTGTACATGTTGGGCAAGCTACTCGGACAACTTATTTCCCCCAGAGCCGTTTGATTTTCGGGGTCGCTCGAAAAGTCGTGAATTGAATGACGGACTGGAAACAGGCACTGCATTAGTAGCACAAACGACAATACATGCAAATTATAAGGAACTTGTCGGTTGCTACCAAATTATTATAAATTTGCATAATTAGAATCCCAATTACTGTATGTACATACATACTGTAGCGGGGAGTAGCCATTTTATGTAGGTACAATGTAACGGCAACAATGCATCCGTTCTAATCACACAGGTGCCTATGTACAATGTACTTATGTAGGGAACCAGTACAAAGACGGTCTGCTCACCAGATAGCGCTGTACACGGAGTGGTGCGCATGTGGTCTGGATTCTTGGTCTTCTTTGAGCCAGTAAGAGAACTGAATTCACATGGTGCTAGAAGGCTAGGCCGTCAATCAAGCAGCCACAAGAATTCAGGAATCTGACAGGCTATGGCCGCATGGTTTTGAGCGGCAAACTCCGTTGTAGCCCGTTGTCCCCCAACGCACTGGCGGGTCGCCGTCTGGGGCGCCGAGCTGACGGCGGTCGTGGTCGTCAGGAGTGCGTCGCTAGCAGGCATTCCGGGGAGAAGTGAGAGTGGCGGTGGAGAGAGAGCAGGAGCTGGGGCGGACGAGGACGACGACAGACGGTGCGGCCGTCTCGTGGCGACGGCGCGACGCGGCAGCTGCGCGCCGGCTTTTGTCTCGGCCGCAGCTCCAGCGTCGTCGACCGTGCTGCCGCTTCACGCATGGCCGACACGGAGTTGGCGACGTGTCGGTCGCGTCGGCGGACGAGTCGATTGTTTTGCCCTGTCACTAAGCAATCACGCGCCAACAACGATTGTGGTGCCTGGCCGGCCCTCCTCTACCGCTGAATATTGCATGTCCGCCTCGTCCGCAGCAGCGCGGCCTAATCATTGACAGCCCCGCCGTCGTCGGCTGTCCGCGGCGCTGCCGCGCCACTGCTGCAGCCGTCGGGCGGCCGTCCTACGTCGACGGCGGCGACCCTGTCCTCTTCCAATTAGCCCTTCTACCCACGGCCGTTTCCGCCGACCGCGCCTATTCTTTATACCTGTGTCTAGGCAGCGCCGCCGCTCACGAGCCAGGAGGAGGAGGAGGAGGGCGCTGGAGGACGAAGAGAGGGCGCAGAGAGGTTGCTAGGTGCCATACGCTCCGCTCGGCCGCAACGAGGAAAGGGCGGCGGACGGTCGTCGAAACACGCATTATTGTCTACAGCCCTGCTATTCTCCGTCTCGCCGCCGACTGCCGCCGACAACGCCCAAACACCCAACGACTAGACAACAACGAGAGGGCTACACGCGCGCTTGTGCCACATGGTCGCGATGAAATGGGAAACAGGGTCTGTTGAGGAAAAGAAAAGCGAAATTGCAGTCCGTTGACGGATATGTCAGCCTGAAGTCTTCCTAGCTACTATATAACTCAATGCCGCTTAGCGTAGACCCGACAAGAGTACAGAAACGTCGGTTGGAAGACGTTGCAAGAGGCGTGGATTGCCACTTCGAATTCAGCGACAGCATGCGCGACGGAGCCGACTACTGAATAACAAATAGACGCTTCCGTACAGTACCGGCTCGTGCTGCTCGGCCGACGCGGCGCGGACCGTTACCAACGGCGCAATAAGCGCAGCAGCTGCCAACACAGTCGTCCAGCAGCATTAGCCGACAATACGCGCGGGGGACGCCGTCGCGCGACAGCTGCGACACCGCCACCATCGGCTAACCTGGCCGAACGCACATTGGTATTGTACGGGCCTTCATGCAGAAGGACAGACAACATCCAACCGGCTAGTTCGCACGACTCTGAGCCACGCAAAGCAGGTGTAGCGTGGGTCGCAAATGATTCACGATACGTACACGAAATTTTGAAGAGGCGGTATAACGACGCCGCCGTTTGTCGACAGCGCTTACAGGCCCGCCTTATCAGCCGTTCGCGGCCACGTTACACGAAGGAGCGTGGTACACAAAGGACGCCAGGGGAGTGGTCGGGCTGGCGCAACAAGCGACGCAGCCGTTCAACGCCTAATCGGCTGGGGTGGCGCGGCTAGCTCTAGCGGCGGTGGTCGACGAGCGTCGAGGGCGCGCGGCGCGACGACGCCGACGGTGGCGTCACCGACCAGCTCGTGCGACGCCGCCGGCCGCGTCGAAAGCGCGAGGCCGCCGTCGCAAACGCACCGCTCTGCCGAATCCTAGGCAAACAGCTCCGAGAGATGCAAAATGCAACGAGAACGAAGATGTATGTACAACGACGAAGTTTCCAGCTACACGGCGACACGTCGCGCGAGCAGCTTACATTTTTGAGAGGGCGTGGAGGGGGCAGAGGCGCGGACGGTCTTCCGGTACAGCAGCATGACATGATGAAGCAGCGGAGCTGCCGAGGTATCGATTGCCTACACCGAAACATTTCAGCATTTCGGACTCAGTTGCGACGTGCGCATGGAGAAGAGTAGACGTTCAGCGTCAGACGGCGTGACAAATTTTCAAGGTAACTGTAGCGCGCATGTCGGCGGAGCCTAACATACGCATTAGGCAGCGCGCGTCTGCGCGCACGGCGAGACAACTCGTCGCGCAGGTCGGGGCCGAGCACTCAGCGACTGCGAGCGGTGCATGAGTGTGCGCACCGACCGACCGGCACAAAAGAAGGGTGCGGGGCGGGACGCGTGATACAAAACCACCACGCAGTCGAGGAGGAACAGTGGGGTCGCAGTCGACAGGAACCCACCCGTATACGGACCGTCTCGAACGGTGGGCGCGACAACAACGGCTGGCAGTAGCGCACGCGCCGTGCGGAGCCGTTGAAGTGAGAGACGCAAAGGCCGGACGACGCGACCATGGCTGCGCAGCAATAGAACGAGCGCCGAGTGCCGACGAGACGGCACAATAGTCGGCGCTCTCGAAATAGGCGGTTGTACGTGTGCGTATGCGCAGCGTCGCGGCGCGCGCGCGCTGCGACATACGCTCCACGCGGCGGACAAAATCCAGTTTCTTCGAACGAAGCCCTCTGCTTTCAGCGACACAATGGGCGCCTCGAAGACGGCCATTCTGTTGTAGTGGGGACGCGGCGGCCGTTTGCCGCTGCGGCCGCCGATGGTCGTCCTCACCTGGCAGCCGCCTCCGCTCGCCGCGTACGGCAGCGGCCATGCTCGCGCCGACAGCCGACTACGGCTCTCGCGGCGGAGGCCGCCCAACAAGCGCGGCCAGGCCCGCACTGCGCCCTCAGCCCTCACGAAAGCCGACGACGCACCGGCCCTCGCTACGACCGCCCCCCCCCCCCCCTCTAGTCACGCGAAGGCAGCCGACGCACGGACGGGGCACACAGCCCACTTCCAATTTCATGGCTGCGCCCGGCGTACTAGCAACGAGTCGCTGTCCTCGCTGACTACGCCGTAAGCAACACTAAATGAAGCACTACACTGCACACGTCGCGCAAAACGAAACTTTAGTTTTCAATTGTGCGCCCGCCAGTCGACACTGTCGACTCATGTCGCGAGTTCAGTTCTTTTTACGCTGCGACGCTTTTCGAACAGGGCGGTCTGGCTGGTCGGCGGGGCGGCGAAGAGAGCGCCGTCTGGAAAGAGGACTGATTGAGTGTCGAAGGGGGCGACAATGAGAGCGGGGAACACACGATGCGTCTGCACTGCTCTTCGCCCCTTCGTGACCGTGAGCGTGCAGCTGCTGATCCGAAGCTGCAGGACGGTCTCGTGACTTGGCCGGGACGTTGCTCGTGTCGGGTCCCAGAGAGCGCGTCGCAGCCTTGCCGAGCCTGGGAGGCAGGGCCGCGAGAGGCGCGTGGATGGCACTGGCGCTCGCTCGGAGGGAGCGTCGCACCGGTCGGGACTCTTGGGCCTCAGGGACTCGATTCTCTCCGTGCAGCCGGTCGTGTGTCCGGGCCCCGACTCGACCAAGGCGCGGTACTCCTTGGCGTTGAAGTTGCTCGTCGTCAGCTCCGGCCCCACGGCTACCCAACCTACAAACAACGAGTCGGCAGCGGATAGCGGAGGAGCGGCGAGCGAGCGCACCCGCCCTGAGCGTGTCGTCGCGACCGAAGAGGTGCAGACGACGCCGGCCCAGGCAGAAGTGCTCGGCGATGAGAAAGATCTCGAGCGGCTTGGCGCGCAGCTCGCCTTGCCGCGGCTCCTCGCCGATGATCAGGTCGATGTCGACGTTCGCGTGAATGAAGTCGCCGTCCATCGACCGACGCACCGTGCCTAGAACACGAGGCGGATTGGCCGGACCGGGCGCGCCCAGCGAACGGTCCGCGAACCTCTAATGCCCATCAGACAGTGCTCCTTGGTCCTTTGGCAGAGCTGTTCGCGATCGAGCAGCTCGCGCTTGCCGGGGTGGTCGGTGTTGCGCTTGATCCAGCAGATGTCCTCGCAGCGGCGAAAGCCCCACCGCCGGAGGCACTGACGCGCCCGGCTCGTGCCTGCCAACACGAAGGCGTCGTCGGCCGCAGGAGCAAAGGCCCCAGGCCGCCGTCGCCGCCGCGCGCTGTCTACCTTCGGGCGAGGAGCCGCACCAGATCCAAACGAACGCTCGATTGTCGGCGACGGCGGGAATATCCAGCTCCTCCACCATGTCCCACGTCCACGTCTGCATACCTGGCGGTCACGCCTTTGCCCCCCCCCCATGCAGCGACGACGCCAAACGTCTGCACACCTTCTGAGGGCTCAGCGGCCCGGCTTTGTCTTGATACTCCGCGATAGGGGGCTCGATCATGATGACGTCGAAACGCGACTCGAGCGAGCGCAGCTCCAACTGGCACAGGTCCGCCTTGAGATACATTGGCTTCGTCGCCGTCTCCGCGATTAGGGCGTCCTGGAGCGAATTGTCGTCAGAAACCCGAGGGCAAGGAGCGGGTTCGACTGCGACGAGCGATACCTTGAGTGTGACGAGCTCCCTCAGTTTGGGATGTTCCCCGTAGCGCTCGCTGTATGGGGGATCGCGTATGAAGTTCTGCGGTCGCTGACCCGTGTCGACGTAGTGCTGACAGTAGTCGTTGTGCGGGTTCGCGCTCTGCGTGCCCTTGAGAAAGAGAGCCGAGCCCTGCCGACGGCCCGACATCCCGCCATCGCCTCCCCCCTCCTCCTGTTGCTGCTCAGATTCCGCGGGCGTCGTCGTCGTTGTCGTCGTCTGCCATGTCCGGCAGCTGGCTTCGCGCCTCCTTCCCCCAGCGTCCTTCTCCTGCCTCGATCCAAGGCGTCGCGTCAGGCGTTCACGCGAGTCGGCACCGACCGCGGTGCGCCGCCAAGCGTCGCCGTCGTCATTGCTCAATGCCGACGACTGCGGCTCAGCAGCCGCCCTGACGAAAGAATGGGACGAGTCGAGAGACCGCTCGTCCAGAGCTATGCGCTTGGCAAGCCGAACATCGGCATGCGGACCTGCCAGCAGAGATGTCGTGAGGCACTCAGTAAAAGCAGACTTCGAGATATTCAGCCCAACGATGCAAACTCGAGCAGTCGGATTTGCTAACGTACTGAATCGACAGTACACCATCATCATCACCAACAGAATCGACAAACAAACAGAAAGGCATAGTCTAATCGGAAACCCAACCTAGAAAGTGAGCAAGCTCATCCGGAGAGTCGACGCCTAGAGACTTCGCCAATAGACTCTTACGCGCCCGAGATCTCTTTTTCAAAGACTCCACCACCGCGGACGACATTTTCTCGTTCGAACGAATCCGCGCAACAAAACCACACACGAGAGTAACACACACTAACAGTACGGTAAGACACCGGTTCAACAGCAACAACAATGACTATAGGCCGATTTGAACACTACCTTCGCTACGATACTCCGAGACGAAACACTTAAGCTACCCTATAACAACTCTGGCAGCAGAGAAGTGACAGGTAGGTATGAATGCCTACAAAGGATCCCTTTTCACTGTCGACGCAGCGCAGAATCAACAAAAGGAGCGGCGGTCAGGTGGAGGCGTCATCGAGGCCGGCCGCCGTCCACCGGGCGCGTCGACGTCGACAGCTCTCCGAGATGCCGGCCACGACGCTGGCGAACGTCTGCGTCACCTGCGCTTCCAGCTCTGCATTGACAGCCTACGCAGTGACGGCGCCCAGAAGGCTGCCGGAGGGGCAGGCAGCAAAGCAAGACTCGCCCTCGTAGTCGATCCGACTGCGGTGGCGGTCGCCGCGTCGTCGTCGCCTTTTGGGGCCAGCCCTTCCAACCACCTCCTGAGCACCAGAGCAACAACGAGGACAGTCGGCAGACGGCAGAAGGCGTTGCAGTCAGCAGAGAGACGGCGAACCGACCACTTCGGTGTCGTCGACGAGTTCGGAGAGCATCTGGTCGGCGGCCACCATGACGGCGAGGCCCTCGGCCGGCGTCGACGGCTGCGGCGAGAGCAGCTCGCGCTTGGGCATCAGCAGGGCCGTGGAGCCTGGCGCGCCGTGCACCTTCGGTCACACCTACAGGACGCGCACGCAGGACGGCCGCCCTCCACTCACGCGCAGGCGCATTCTCGTCTTCGCTGACGTCCGCTTCCTCGTCCGATTTGACGACTCGTCGACCGCAGCGCGACGTCGAGCCCTTCCTCCCGGCATCCCCCATCACTCTCTCTGCAGTGAGAGCGAGAAGTGGCGTGCGCGTGGCCCCGCGGAGCAGGCGGCACTCGCCGAAAAGACACTCCTCGTCCGCGGCGTCCTCCTCCGCCTCGGCCAACTGATAGCGTCTGCGAAGCGGCGCGCTCGCGCGGAACGCCTTCTCGCGCAGCCCTTTACGGCGCGTCTGCAAGGGCGAGAGGCGTTCCCCCGTCCACCTGCTGCGTCCCGAGGGAGCTGTCCCTGCCTTGACGTCAGCAGCAGCCTCCGTCTTGGGAAAGTCGGCGTCGCTCGGCCGAAATGCGTCCGTGTCGTCCGCTGCCCCGCCCACCAACTTCCGCGTCAGCCGCTGCATGGAGCTAAAGGACGCACGAACAATGGCGCACCACACGGTAACCCCACAGAGCCTTCGGTGACAGCACCCCATGAAAGCGCCGAAGGCAGCGTCGTCCGCTAATCCAGCGACGCTAGAGGCGAAGCCGGCCGGCAGCTGCCCGTACCCCTTCGTCTTGCGGAACTGCACCGTCTCCATTCTCTGAAGACAATCGGCGGTGCACTTCCAGAAGCAACACTTCTTTCACGGGCACCTTGAACGCCTTCTGCGTTTCTTTACTGATTGAATCCGGCAGCTCCGTCTCCGCAGGGTCAGCTTCCCCCTCCACCAACGAGTCAGCTTCGAATGTTTTCGAAGTGAGAGGGTTCTGCTGAACGAAGACGAGCCAACTTGAAATACGGGGCTTCAAACAGCGTAGTCATAGTGTAATATCGTGGTCGGTCGATTGACGGAAAAGTGCAGCGTAGCGGGAAGTTTAGCCAGCAGCAAGCAAGTCAGCAAAGCGCCGACGGGGACTGGGACGCGAGGCGGCGAAGCCTTCGATGCACGCACATCGACGGAGCTCGCGCAGACGTTGAATCCGTCGGCGTTCCAGAGTCGAATGACGCAGTCGAACGCGTCCCCGTCCGCGCCGTCGTCCGAGAGCGCGCCAGAGCGCCGAGCGCGCAGGAAGTCGCGCAGCTGTCCCAGCTCGGCGGGCGTCACGCGCACCTGCGCTCGCGAGAGCACCGCTCCCAGACCGCGCGCCAGCCGCCAGCCCGACACACGCACGCACCCTCATGCAGACGTCGCGCGGCTGCACGACGAACAGCGCGTAGGTCAGGTAGATTCCGAAGCGGGCTCCGGCGGCGTCGTCGGCGCTCGCGGTCCTCGTGAAGCGCCGCAGCGCCAGCACGAGCGTCCGCTCCTCAAGCTGGACGCGCCGCAACTTGCGCCGGTCGAACTAGCCTAGCAGCTCCGCCAGCGGTCGAGCGAACGAACCTCGCGTAACTCGGCCTCGCACACGGTGCACTTGAAGAGCGCGGCGAAACTGGCCGCCTTGAAGAGTCGAGAGAAGTCTTCGAATCGCGACCTCCCGCTGCCGCACTGCTCCGCGTAACTCGCGTGCAGCGACTCGATGTCCTCCTCTAGCCCACTCCACACCGGGATTATCGACAAACCCTTTCCCTTCCCCATGTTACAATCGAGGCTCAGAAAAACTCCCAATGAAGAGAAAGAGAACAGACAACTCCACAATGAAAAGAACGAAGAACGGGCTGAAAGAAGAGGCACACAAATGTCGAGACGGATTGTGGGTGCAACAGTACGCAGAAATGCCAGAACGAAAATTTGCATGTTATTGAGCATACAAATACCGTAGCCACTCTCGACGCATATTTGCATAAATCTGATAAAACGAGAGTAATCAACACCGCCTACCATACTTACCCTACCAGAACAATGCGCTAAAGTGAAATTGCGTTGGTCGGCGAAGAGAAACGCGAGTAGGCTCGGCATACACACGTGGCCAAATGAATCGAGCTAGCATTGTGTGTGTCTGTGTCCACTTCAGTCGCGCATGAACGCCTCGATTTCCTCGACCGTCCGTGGCACGCTGCTCGTCATCACTTCAGTGCCTGTCTCCGTCACGATGACGTTGTCTTCAATCCTCACCTGAAGATTAGTACATTCTTCAACAACGACCCATACCGACAAGTACATGATACAGTACATACACGTACATGGTACAGTACATACACGGTACATACGTACATAGTTCCCAAGCAATCAATCAAGAATTGTCCCCGGAACGAGGGACCACCCACCCCGCCAAAGCCTCGAAACGCATCAATTTTGCTCTTGACAAGGAACTTGGACAGCTCGGGGTCCTTGAAGGCCGCGTCCAGCAGCTGAACGAGGCATTCGCCGAGCGTGGGTTGAGCGTGGCGGGGCGTGTATGGGTAGAAGCTGACGGTGTCAATGAAGTAGCAGCCCGGTTCAACGGTGATGACCATTCGCGGACGGAGGTCACGCGCGGTGCGCAGTGAGCGGAGGCCGGGCTGCTGGGAGCGCTGCGTGCCGGCCGGGTAGCCGCCCACGTCGTGGACGTTGAGGCCCAGCAGGTGCCCAAGACCGTGCGGCATGAACACCGCCCCCAGGCGCGCCGCCACCATCGCCTCCACGTCGCCCGTCACCAGGCCGCCTTCCTTCAGCGCCGTCAGGATGCGCTTCTCGGCCAGCAGGTGCATATCCACCCAATTCACGCCTGCGTCCGCGCCACCACCACCTCCAGCACGGACACCTCGAGCCAGTCGCCTACTGCACCTGGCCTCATGGCGGCGATGACGCTCCTGTTCGCGTCCAGAACGGCGTTGTAGACGAGCTTCTGGCGGTCCGAAAACTGGCCGTTTGTCGGAAAAGACGTCGTGATGTCGGCGGCTGCAGTGGAACGACGCCGCTTAGTGGGGGGGGGGGGGGGGTTGGGGGTACACGCGCGTGGCTGCACTGACTGTATCCGCAGTACTGGGAGCCGAGGTCGATGAGTACGATGTCGTCGTCCTTGAGCTCGGCCTCCTTGAAGATGCAGTGCAGCGTCGCCGCGTTGTTGCCCGCCGCGCAAATGTGACCGTAGCCGACCTACACGCATACCTGTAACTGCGGGGGGGGGGCGGGTTACGGGTTCAATTAACCGCACCCACACGTCCCTCCAACCAGAATTTTCGGGCACTTCTCCTACCTGTGTTGGGAACACTTCTGATTGGTTCCACGTTAATGGTTCGATCGCCAGTCAACGCACACTTTTAGAAGTAAATTTCTTTTATTAAACCTCAAAAGCACAACTCGACCGGACTCCCTGAGATAATAGAATGAACGCAGGTAAAGGGTAGATCGGAATGTTATGTATCTAGGGGCGCTTCCGGTAAATTCCTTGTAATTCTTCTAACAGCTCGGCTCCACTCCAACACGCCCCGGATTTTGAGAAGAGATGCAGCAGTTGACTTGTGCGCTGAGAACTTCGGTAAGAGCTTCTTCTGCTCGCCACACCATGTCCTCGACCGATCCGCCTTGCTCTCGAATCCGATCGTCCCTTGAAAAGTTCCTGAAACAACTCCGCTGCTGCCGTCGTTCGTCCGAGCCAGGTCGATACACGTTGTCGTCCGTCGTAGTTCCTGAAAGGCCCTTAAAGCGATGATGCCAGCGCCGACAGTATGCGTCTTGTGGAGAGGATGTCTTGGCCACCCTGCGCTGCGCGATCTTCGACTTGATACTTCTGTCCACGGGTTGTTGCCTTTCGCCAGCCGCCGTCTTCATCCTTGACTTCTGTGACGCTCCCAACTTGACGTGTCGACTCGCGCCATTTTCTCGAAGTCCCAGCGCGTTTTCGTCGACTTCTTCGCGCCGTAGCCTCCACTGCTCGTCCTTGAATCCGTCCACGATCTTCTGAGGTTTCGAATCTGCAACAGTGACGCGTCCTCTCTCGTCCGGCAAGACTTCGGCACGTTGTCCGTCGTTGACCTGAAAACTGAAGTTTGAAAAACCCTGAGTATTACACTCCTTGGGACACTCCTTGGGACTTCCCCACCCGCTGCGCTCAAAAAACGTCTCATCTGTATAACCCAAAACATTCACGCTGTCTCCCTTGTCTACAACCTTGTTCGCCGCCCGTTCTTTTACAACAGATTTAGATGTCACTTGTGACAAAGCTTGTACTGGAATCTTTAGCAATGGTACTTCTGATCCATCAGGATAAGTTAATTTAATTCCCACAACCTCCAATAAATCGGTGCCTACCAAAATGTCCGGCTTCAAATTTGGTAACACTATGGCCCACATTTTGAAACGCCTTCCTTTTCTGTGCCCTTTCAAGAAAATTTCACCTGCACTAAAGTGTTTGCCATCCACACCGTTTATCTGTGACACTGCGTGAGGTCTATAGAATGCCTCCCAAACCTCTGGGTATTTTGATTTATAAAAATTCACCAAAGTATCTTTCATCTTTTCGTTCACGCAAGTGCGCGAAGCACCCGTGTCGGCAATAGCATAAAGACCAGAATCTGCGTCTGATGATTGAATCATAGGTGGTAAACCCTCAAATTGTATATCATTAGGTATATAAATCCTTTTAGATTGTTCCAATTCTAGTACAATCTTTTCCTCGGTTTTATTCATGACTGCCACCTGGGATCTGTTGTCAATTTTTTGATTGGACTGATACTGTCGCCGGTTCTCCTGAATTTTTCTCGTCTCATTAGACGTAATGTCATTACTATTGAACCGCATCTCGCTACCTATGCCAACAAACGGTATTGAAACTGATTCATCGTGCTTTATGTCATTCACAGTTTGAACATTCGACTTACTGCAATTTTTGGCCACGTGCCCGACTACTCCACAATTGAAACAGGTCAATGCGTTGACTGCATTCTTCCTCACATTTGACGGCTCATTCCGCCAATTGGAATTTTCTTGCTGAGGCATATTTGGAGGTCCATTCTGCCAACGATTGACATTTGGTGGGCCATTTCGCCAATTGGGGTTATTCCCAGGCTGTTGAGGCATATTCGGAGGTTTGTTCTGCCAACGAAAATTATCCGTGAGATTATTCCCAAATTGTTGAGGCATATTCTGAGGTCTATTTTGCCAACCAAAATTGCGCATCACTGGTTGATTGAAATTCTGAATAGGCTGACGCACTTTCTGTCCAATCTGTTGTTTGCCATCGCACCCTGTGTCATATTGATGGTTTGTTCCTTTTGCAATGCCTTAGAAGTAACGTTATTCCAAGTAAAATCTTGTGTTGACACATCTGGTCTAAATCTTTCATTCATGTTAGTATAGAAAAAGTATGCCTTCAAGCAATCCGCCACTTCAAGTTCATGCAAGTTCAACTCTGCAAATTTCTTACTAGAGGATGTGATGTATTCCTGCACTGTTTGAGAGTGTTGTTCCCATGTCACCATGCTCTAATCCTTTGAGATAATGGACGTTTATCCACAAAATGCTGTGAAAATGTTTCACATAAACGGGTATAATCGTTCTGAATTTCGGCCGATAAAGTGCGAAAAAGTGATAACGCATCACCCGAAAAGGACATCACCATGTATCGGCACTTCATTTCTTCTGGGTATGTCCGCACTGCCCAATCAAAAGTGAACAACCAATCGTCAAAAGAAACAGTACCTTTACCATCAAAACTTTTCACTTTCGGATCTGGATAATCCCTTAAATTTATGTGACCATTTTCATGTCCATTACCATTTCCATTCCCATTTCCGTTGGTATGTTCGTTTTGTGTAAGATTCTGCAAAAGCGCCGTCTGCATTTGCATCTGTTGTTGCATTTGCTCACGTTGCGCCTCTACTTGCATTTGCATCTGTTGTTGCATTTGCTGCCTTTGAGCCTCTATCAAAAGTAATGTTTGTTGTCGCTGATCCTCTGCCCGTCGTTCCTGCATCTCGATCTGTGTGCTAATCGCTGTTGTTGCATTTCATTCTGCGTCTGCATTTGCCTTGCTAATAAAGAAAAATAATCCAACGCACCATCGCCTTCCAGTTGTTCATCTCCATCTACAGACTGTTTGTCACGTGAACGACTACGACTCTGACTGTTGTTATGTTTACGCACCTCACTTTGTTGTGCCCTTTCAGTTGATTCCTCTCGCACGTCTCTTTCCGATTGCTCCCGTCCACGACTACGACTGCGATTTTGTTGAATATACTGTTCTTTCTCTACTAACAACTGCTGTTTCTCTGCCTCTAGACGCTCCAAACGCTGTCGCAATTCGAATTCTTCCTGTCTCTTTCTCTCGCGCCTCTTTCTGTCCCTTTCGCGTCGCTCCGCTAAACGCTGTTCCTCTGACTGGTTACTCTCCACACCAAACTCCGTCTCACTCTCTTCACCATCCGTCACATACGCATCAATCGCAGGATCACTTAAATTCGCGCCTTTATTCGACATATCACTCAATTCAAAATCAAATACTGGTAATCAATCACTCAAGATCCGAAAGTCGACAAATGTAGGAAGACCCGAAGGTCCACTGATGTATGAAGACCCGAAGGTCCACTAATGTATGAAGACCCGAAGGTCCACTGATGTATGAAGACCCGAAGGTCCACTGATGTATGAAGACCCGAAGGTCCACTGATGTATGAAGACCCGAAGGTCCACTGATGTATGAAGACCCGAAGGTCCACTGATGTATGAAGACCCGAAGGTCCACTGTGTTGGTTATCTATGCAAGTGTGTATCCTCCAACGTAGGATACTCACCGATAATGCTTAAATATGACTTATCTTACTCTCTTATGCTTAACTTTATCTCCAAATATATAATATACGACCGATAAAATACTGAAGACGACGTCAGCGCGAGGTCTTGACGCGTTGTTTGACTCCGTCCGTCTTCACTGCTCGACACTTGACCACACGTCCGCTCTTCGCTCACTGCTCGTCCAACTGCTTGACGGCCACAGCACGACGACCAAACTCGCAGGCACGGCCTGGAGGGTCCCCAACGCTCGCTCACTGCTCGTTCGATTCTGCACGCCCAATCAGCTCGATCGCCTTCGCACGGGACGACCGACGCTCCACACTCTGACAGCTCGATCGTCTTTTACGCCCCCACTTGAACTGCACGACCGCCTTTGAGCAGGACAGCCGGCCCAGCACGTTCTCGACTTCAGCAGCGCGACCGCCTTTGAAGAGGACAGCCGGCCCAGCACAATCTCGACTTCAACAGCACGACCGCCTTTGAAGAGGACAGCCGGCTCTGCGCGCCTTGACTTTGAACAGCACGACCGCCGTTGAATAGGACAGCCGGCTCCACCCCTTGACTTGAACAGCTTGGCCGGTGATCTCGAGGGATCCACTCGACCACTGATGACGCCGCACTTGACTGACGATGTATCCTGCCTGACGCTCCAATTTGTTGGGAACACTTCTGATTGGTTCCACGTTAATGGTTCGATCGCCAGTCAACGCACACTTTTAGAAGTAAATTTCTTTTATTAAACCTCAAAAGCACAACTCGACCGGACTCCCTGAGATAATAGAATGAACGCAGGTAAAGGGTAGATCGGAATGTTATGTATCTAGGGGCGCTTCCGGTAAATTCCTTGTAATTCTTCTAACAGCTCGGCTCCACTCCAACAACCTGTGGAAATGGAAAATAAATGTGTTGAGTTTTTGAGCAAAAACCGACAAAAGGTTTCTCCCCAGATCGCACCTTCTCCAATTTGAACCCTCCCCAGTCCAATTCCCGGTTTACAGGTATGCCTAGAAGCGAGCAACGTCTCAGGTTGCATCAGCGATGCAAAAGCTGCACAAATAGGAACAGCCAACGTACCGGTCCCACGCCGTAGTACTCGCAGTGGCCCTCGAAAACGCTAAAGAGCGCAACTGGCGTCAATTAGGACCGACAGTGCATCACTGCGGCTGTGGAGTCGGACCTGCCCAGTTGGTACTCGTACATGCCGGCTCGGACGGCCTTCATGGCCTTCATGTGGCCCTCGGCCGAGACGCGGCACGCGTAGCGCAGACACTCCAGCTCGGCGTCGCTCTTGAACACGCGGCTGCAGGCGCACCGACACGCCAATGCGACAGACACACAGACCAGCCCCGCATGGCGGCCACCCACCACTCGCAGATGGCCGGGTGAAGAAGTTGCGTGTCCACCGTCCACCTAGAGAGTCTCATTCTCGCGATGAGCCATGACAACAGTCGGAACGCACTCACTTGTCGATGCCGTCGAACTTGGCGGGAGCACTCATGAGGTTGCTGTCGCTGTTTTGACCCACCTAAAGTTCTCCTTTTGATGGGCGCGTTCGCGACGCCACGGGGCAGGAGAGAAGCGCCCTCCCTACCAGCGTCAAGAGCTTCTTCGCGCCCAGGCCTTTCAACGCGTCTTCAATGTCGTCTTTGAATCGCACTTCGTCCACTTCGTACTTGGCTTTGTAGTAGTCCGTGCCGTGAATGCTGCATTCGTGAAGATACAAACAACTGTACAACTGGGCTGGGCTAGCGTGCAGGGAAAGGCGAAAGCGCACGTTCCCATCCAGACGGCATATTCGGGCGGCAGGCGAGGCATGAGCAGCACGGACTTGCCGGTCGCGACGTCGATCAAGCCCTGCGCCGAGCCAGCCTCCACTACGCCGAACGCCCACCAAAAGTTCGCCTCCTGAAGGCGGCGGCACTCGTGACGCTAGCTGGAGGGCGCTGGGCGCGAGCGACGGCAGCGGCAGACGCGCCTGACGGAAGTCCTTGTGGTACGTGACGTCCGAGTCGTAGAGGGGCACGTCGTCGCCGCCCTCGAGCAGCACCACGGCGCCCTCGCCGGCGCGGCCGTCCGCGCGCAGCGCCTCCGCCAGCCGCCGGCGGTTCTCGCCGAACATGGAATAGGGAATGCTCGGCGTGTGCCGCCCTCTGCTGTACGTCGACATTCTCGGCGTTGTCTCTTCCACTGCCTACTGTCTTCTTAGAGCAGAGCAAAGAATGCAGACTGTTTACGGAGCCAACGGACCGTCGTTCTTCTTATCAGGATGCTAGGGAAAGGTGTATCGCTCACGCTTTCTGTCTAGACGCAAACACTGCGCTTGAAAAGCACCGGTTACAGTAATTTAGCAGAGATGTCAAAATATAAAAATGAGCGCGGAAAATTTTAAAACTATTACTGTTTAGTTCTTTTGGCGGTTGACTTTCGAAAGTAGAGGATGTCGTCGCATGGAGACAACTTGAAGAGTTTTGACGGCGGAGCCGAGGATGGCCAGGCTCAGAGGAGTCCGTCTTCCTTAAGAACAAACGACGGCGGTCGAAGCTCCCGCGTTGACGGTACACACGGCTCTTGACGTGACATTTTCCCGTGTAGCTGCAGTGCGGAACCAATCGATGTTTAGAGAGCAGTGAGCCGTTGCGCTACAACGATGGCGCGAGCTCTACAAAGTGAGCCTGCACATGATGTGGATTGGTCTGTTTGGTCGCACTCTGTACCCAGTTGTTTAGGGTGGCGCGGCGCTCGACTACGCCGACGGGCGGTGGCGTTGCGCGGAAGACGCCGTTCAAGACGAGAGGCGACTTGCACGCGGAGGGCCGGCCCGGTCAGCGCATGGCCAAGCTGCTCGCCGTCCCCGCTGCTGATGTGGGCCGTCGTGTCGTGTGGGGTCGCGACTGCACACCGTGTGTATGGTCGACAGTCTCCGTTGCAGAACGCCGACGAGCGGTCGTCCGTGGTCGCGCAGTCCGTGTCGGCAGAGGGGGACAAACGGCCCGAGGGGGCGGCTGTTGGGGGCTCGGTCGTGACGCAGATCTGGGGCACGAGCGTCAGCGTGGAGGCGGTGCAGGAGAGCTTCAGGGCGTTCCTCGGCACCTTCACGCAGGCCGCCTACGACGAAGACGAGCGCTGGCGCGTCGAGGCCCATGCGGAACAGCCGGCGGCCATCGACCCAAGCAGACCCTACTACATGCAGCGGCTCGAGGAGGCGCGTCTCCTCACTCTCCTCACCCCTCTTTGTGCCTCCATCCATCCGGATAGTATCTAGCTGCTTACTAAACTAGAGACTGACTGCCTTTAGATCTCGATCACGCTCGAGCCCTTCCTCAACGTCGACCTGCAGCACGTGAAGGCGCACAGCATGCGGCTCTACAACGAGATACTCGTCTATCCATCGGTTCGTGGCTAGCGCGTCCTTTCTTCGAATGCCAGGAGCAGCGCGTAGCCTCTTTGTTTGAGTCTGCATGGATAAGGCACGCACGTACGCGACTAACCAGCGCCGTGCGTACGTGCTTTGCGTTTAGGAGGTGATTCCGTACCTGGACATGGTGGCGACGGACCTCTACTTCAAGGAGTACAGCATTGCTCTGAGCCACCAGATCCAGATCCGGCCCTACAACGCCGATCGAACGAAGAACATGCGACATTTGGATCCCAAAGGTGGTTAGGTGCTGGGCTAAAAAAAGGAATAGAAAGAGCCAATGGTAGAACTGCTGCAGACATCGACCAGCTGATCACCGTGACCGGCATGGTGACGAGGGCGTCGCCGCTGATCCCAGAAATGCGCGAAGGTGTCTTCGAGTGCTCCGTCTGCAAGAAGACGGTGTCGTCCATTGCTGCCCTTAGTGGCACGACATCCATTCATCCTCTTCCCTGCTGTTAGGTGCGCGTCGAGGTGGACAGAGGGCGCATTGAGGAGCCAACCGTCTGCACGAACTGCAACCGGAACTACTGCTTCCAGCTGATTCACAATCGCTCCGACTTCATGGACAAGCAAATCGTCAAGCTCCAGGAGTCGCCAGGTTGAGGAGCTCTGAGCTTGAGCATCGATGATTGGTCGAAGCGCCGTCTCCGTTCCAGACGACATGCCGGCCGGCCAGACGCCGCACGCAGTCACGCTCTTCGCCCACAGTCAGCTCGTCGACGCCGTCGCGCCCGGCGATCGGTGCGCTGCGCCCTCTCCCTCTCTCTTGGGCGGCGAAAGCCGACCCTCCTGACGGCCCAAACCCGTGTTCATTCAGTGTCACGGTGACTGGAATCTACCGGGCGCAGCCGCTGCGCGTCAACCCGCGCATGCGAACGGTGAAGGCAGTCTACAGGACGCACGTGGACGTGCTCCACTACCGGAAGACGGATATGCTCCGACTGCACCAGCAAGACGACGGGTTGGCCCTGGCTTTTCTCGACCTCGTCTGTCCCCTGTGACGCTCGCTCGTTGCCGTTCAGAAGTCGTCTGTCCGAGCGCAGGGTCGAGCAGATCCGCGCGCTCTCGCAGAAGCCGGACGTCGTGGAGCGCCTGGCCCACTCCCTGGGTGCGTGCGGTCCGCCTGCGCTTGCCGGCGCCGTCCGAGTGTTGGTCGCCCTCTCAGCGCCGTCCATCTACGAGCACGACGACGTGAAGAAGGCGGTGCTGTGCCTGCTGTTCGGGGGCGCTCGGCGCGACGAGGGCGAGACGGGCCTCGAGTCGACGGGAGGCGGGGGCCGGTGGCGGTCGGAGGTGAACGTGCTGCTGTGCGGCGACCCGGGCACGAGCAAGTCGCAGCTGCTCAAGTACGTGCACGGCCTCGTGCCGCGCGCCCAGTACACGAGCGGCAAGGGCAGCTCGGCCGTGGGACTCACCGCCTACGTCTCGCGCGACCCCGACACCAAGCACTTCGTCCTACAGACGTGCGTTCCTTTCACTGGTCGCAAACGCGTCTGCCACGCGGACCCTCTTGCACCGCTGACAGGGGAGCGCTGGTGCTGAGCGACAACGGCGTCTGCTGTATCGACGAGTTCGACAAGATGAACGACAGCACCCGCGCCATCCTCCACGAAGTCATGGTAGGAGGAGGGGAGGGCTGGCGTCGTCGTCGGCTCGCGTCAGCCGGCCGTGTCGACGCCGCAGGAGCAGCAGACGATGTCGATCACGAAGGCGGGCATCATCTGCCAGCTCAACGCGCGCACCTCCATCCTGGCGGCTGCCAACCCGGTCGACAGTCAGTGGAATCGAGACAAGACCATCGTCGAGAACGTCCAGCTGCCGCACACGCTGCTTTCCCGGTGCTGCGCTGGCGCTTGCTCGCGAGTCGCCTCGTGAGCACCGAGGACGTCTCGTAGGTTTGACTTGATCTTCTTGCTCGTGGACCCGCAGGACGAGTTCTACGACCGGCGTCTGGCGAGCCACCTCGTCTCGCTCTACTACAAGGACAAGGGACAGGAGGAGGCCGAGTTCCTGGTTGGTTCTCGTCGCCCGCTCCGGGCCGGCCCGTGGACGCGCTGAGGGGCGCGCGGCGTTGTCAGGACATGGCGCTGATCCGCGACTACATCGCCTACGCGAAGGCCGAGGTGAAGCCGCAGCTGACGGATGCGGCGAGCCAGCTGCTCATCGACAAGTACCTCGAGATGCGGCGCGTCGGCAGCGGCCGCGGTCAGGTCTCGGCCTTTCCGCGCCAGCTCGAGAGTCTCATCCGGCTGTCCGAGGCCAACGCCAAGATCAAGCTGTGCGAGCGCGTCACCGTAGACGACGTCGAGGAGGCCTACCGGTCGGCGCGACCCGTACAGCCAGCCGTATCTGTAGCTCGCAATACGCTGCTGCTCGCCTCCACGTGACAGGCTCTACCGGGAGGCGCTGAAGCAGTCGGCGGTGGACCCGGCGACGGGCAAGGTGGACGTGAACATCCTGGCGGCCGGCATGTCCACCACCACGCGGCGTCACATCCAAGAGCTGGCGCAAGTCGTCCAGCGCAAGCTCGCCGCCCACCGCGCCCCGCAGCACGCGCGCAAGCTCCTCCAGGAAGTCAGAGACACGTCCGACAAGGTCTGGGCCGTCGTCGACACAGCTCGTGACTTGCGCAGTGCAAGGAAGGCAAACGCGCGCCTCGTTCAGCTGGTGAGTCGGGAGATGTTTGAGGAGGCGGTCAGCGAGTTGTGCAAGAACGACGTGGCCGTACGCACGGGCGAGAAGGTCCGACTACTCGTGCAGCCCACCCCAAACGCCGAGCCATGATTCACGTCAGCCGGCTCCCAGCTGTGTCGGTCTCCGCCCTTTGTTTGCTCGTTCATTCTCTTTCGCGCGCTCCGATAATACACATCGAACCGAACAGAGTAGCATACACCTGGCTGGGGAGGGCGGGAAAAGGAGCGCTGGCGGGGGTGGTGAGCGTCATCGGCGTTCGGCTCCACTGCTCGCGTAGCCGCCGTCGGACTGGACGCTGTCGGGTCGGCCCTTGCCGTGACCGTGCAGCGGGTGGCGGCCCTGGCTGCCGGCCGCTGCCAGAGACGCCACCGGCCGCGCCGCAGCAATGGCGCCGGCGGCGACAGGACGGAAGGCGACGACGGGCGCCGTCTGAGGCTGCGGCAGTCCCGAGTCAGGACTGGAGATCGAGTCGCGGTCCTGTGTCGACGACGACGAAGTCGACGCCGCGCCGGCCGAAGAGGGCTGCTGCTTGCGATTGACGCTGCTGCTGGCCGCTTTGCGGATCGCTTTGAGGAACTGCTGCTTGATGTCGCCCTTCCTGAACGCGGAGACGAGTTTCGCGAACAATGAGAGCAGCGGCGCGCAGCGAAACCTGTTCGCCAGATGGAAAATGCGATCTGGCTGCGCGTCGCCCGCGACGTGAATGAGGCTCCACAGGTGCAGCTCGGTCGCCGACGCAGGTTGGCCGCCGGCGTTAACCTCTATCTCGTTGATGGGCGCCAGATGATACTCGAGCGCGGAATCAGTCTGAGGGGAGGCTGTTGGAACCGTATCACTGGAAGACGATGAGGGTGTCGTGCTTGGCGCCTAAAAGCAGCCACTTCAAGGGGGAGACTATAGCAATATTGGACTGGCCACCTTGCTCCTCTTGGCGGTCTTCTTGACCTCCACTTGGGCAGCAGCCGTCTGGAGCGCTCGTCTGACTTCATTGGGAACGAGTAGGATGGCGGATTTGAAGACGAAACAGCGACAGTCGGCCGGACGACAGGCGCGCTCGGTCCTCTTGTTCTCGGCCGGTCTGTTGAGCCAGTCGACGTCGCCGAACATGACGAGTTCGTTGAGCTCGAGGCTGACCCTCTGTAACGGTTGGGACGCTGCGAGGGCGCGACGACGTGGCGACCTCGGCGTACATGGTGGGCGGCGACGGCGCGAAGTCGGTGCCGGCGGAGGACGGCGGCGAAGAGGGAGCCGTACTCCTCGTAGACGCGCTGCATCTCGTTCACGTACTCGGCCACCTTCTCCATGCGCGACAGCGCCTCCGAGAGCCGCGCGTGCTGCGCGCTCCGCGGCGACGTCAGCAGACGCAGCTGCTGCAGGAACAGTGGGTAGCGGAGGATCCGCTGGATCGGCTTGATCAGGTACGACTCGAACGCCGTCGCCTGCTGCCCGCTGCCGTTCAGCGACGACAGGCACGCCTGCAGCGCCTCGTTCTTCGCCTCTGAACCATGCGTGCGGACGTCGTCATCGTCTACACCACTCTTTCGACCCCGCCCGCGTCCCAAAGGGTTTCGAATTGCCGCTTGCCTTGTCTTAGAAGCTTCTGCACCCGGAAGTGCGTTGCGCAATATGGGCTGTAGACCTTGAACTTGTGAGACCGACCGAGGAACACCCCTGCCAGTCGCAAGAGGGTCACCTGAACGCGATTCTGCTGAGTGCTGAGTGCCAGGATGAGATACATGTACGTATGCCATGTACCTGCATACATGTACTTACGTACCTACATACGGTACCGCGTACCCTGTACCCATGTATACCAACCCTTGTTTTGAACGTTCCGTTTTTGGCTTGTACGTGTACGGGACAGTATTTGTCGACACGGTAGGTAGACCATTGATTGACGAAGAAGGGCAGCATTCTACGAATGTAATGTCGTCACCCTGAGCTGCTTGTCCGTCACTCCGTCTCTGTGGGCAGACTGGTCGGGGTCGTAGTTGGCCTCTTGCAACTCTTCCAAGAAAGCTCGTTGAAAGCGGAGTATCTGGTCGACGTTGTCGAGCAGGCAGCGCAGCTCGCCCATGGGCATGAGGGGCGCGTGCTGGCGAAGGGGCACCACGTAGCGCGCCTTCAACTCCTCCAGAGCCTGCAGAGTTCGGGCTCGCCTGAGGCTGGGCGCGGCGGCTGGACGGGTCGCGACGACGCTCGCCTGCACGTAGTCTTTCTCGGTGGCCACCATCTCGAGCAGCACCTTGACGACGCGCCCCGGCGAGTCGCTGATGGGACAGGAACGAGCGAGAGTGCCGCCGCCGCCGCTTGACGACGTCGGCCACCGACGCGCCCAACTCTGCGGCTGCGACGACAGCGCACCTGCGCGCAACCTACCGTATTTCTCGAGCCTAAAACAAAATCACAGGAATCAATCGTAAGCGCACCTAAGCTGATGCAACTCGTGGTGAGTGCGTTCGCCGATTTGGCCCGGCAGTCATCCCAATCGGCGCGCGGCCCACTTGCTTGCCTCTGTGGCGCAAGTAGGTACGCGAATACATCATGAAACGAGGCAGTGGTCAACGTACAGAATTGGAGCAGTGCACGGAGCGACGAAAAGTTGAATCGCTGAAAAACTCTTCGGTAGGAACACTCAAACGTTGACGTCGGAAGGAGTCAGCACTCGACTTTTTCAGTCCTAAATCAAAGGATGCGGTGGTCTTGGCAGCGAAAGGCAAAGGAAGCGAAGAAGGGTTACACGCGACGGTGATTCATAGACGAGGACGGTTAGTGCATACGCAAACGAAGAAACAGAGGTTTTGGAACACTTACGGAATTTCACCTTCGATGCCTCCACTGGCGCCCCGGGAGCGTAGTCATTCGTCAGGACTGGGGCTTCATGTTGCGCCCTGTGTGTGAACGGTGGTCGACCGGCGTGGAGAGAACGGGCGGGACGGGATTGGAAGAGTAGCGTACTCACGAAGCAGCGGTGCATCCGGCCAGAGCGAGTTGGGTGGCAGAGCGCCGAAGCGCGTCCGGCAGGTCTGGTCGCCTCGTGGAGAGGACGACGCAGAGCGTGGGGCCCTGCCGCTGCAGGAGCGCCTCTATCGCCGACGGCTCCGCGAGCTCGCGCACGGCCCGACCGCCGATCGAGAGCAGCTCGTCGCCGCCAACCACTCCCAGGCGTGCCGCCTGCGACTGGCACTCGACCGCTGCAAAATCCAATCCAGTCGCCATGCCTCTGCCGCCACGCGTGCGTGTCGAAGTCAGCCAACAACGACGTACCCGAAACGTACGCCCGCCAGTGATCGTCGTTTCGGCTCTTCTCCGCACGAATAGTCAGTCCAAGTGCACCACTGCTCTTGCCGCGAACGTCACGTTGCAGATGCAAGTGGTACACCCGCTTCTCCTCCAGCTGTAGTTCCGCCAACTAAACACGTTCGGTCGGTCGCCTACTGTACCTACGTTTCCGCACAGTAACCGAAACATTGCAACCAAACACCAAAATCGAAATACACAGAAGAATGGATCAAATCAAAAACTTTTTATGAAGGGACTGATCACTGCTCCTTCGCCTTGAATGGCGAGCGTTTGCCGTACAGTGCAGTGAAACTATCCGTCAGAACCAGAAACGGTGAGCGACTACTGTAATTAAATGTTAGCACAATTACATCTACTCGGGGTAACCATGTATGCAAATAAAATACGGTATAAAACCAATTCACCAAATGGTTCAAATATCCTACAGTATTAATTTTTTTGCATATTTTACACTTGAAAGCAGTGAAGTGTGCTTACACTAGAAATTCGATCAAACCTGATGAATAAAGGGCGTTTTTTCGTCCAACGCTCGACATTCGGTGCCATCGAGAGACGAGCGCGCGTGTTGTTTAGTTTTTGCGCAGCGTCGAGCCAGAAAGAAGCGCGATGTGTCGATGTGCAGCTTTTGGCAGACGCGTCTCAGGAGGTCCCCCACCGTCGCGCAGTCGGCTGCGCTCACGACCGTCGTCTAAAGTGGCGTCGAACTTGCTGTTGTGCTGGGCCGGTTCCACTGCGACCTGGCCCGAAGGCAGTCGAATCTCAACGACGCAGTCGAGGGTGGTAGCGTCGTCGTCGCCAGTCTGCTCGTCAGGCGTTTTGACGAGCCGTCCAACTTGGGACAACAACAGGACGTGCAACGCCGACGCGCAGAATACGCCCTTGTTCGACAGGTGTTCCTTCACCGTGGACGAAGCCGACGCCAAAAGCTTCTGCCAACCGAAACGAACCGTTAATTCTCGTTGCCAACAAGCGTTTCGCCCAGCGTTACCTGGCTATTGGGCAGATCGCTTTTAGTCAGTGAGGCTAGATAGCAGCGAAGTACGAAACTGTTGAGCCGCAGCGTTTGGAACTCTTCCTCCCAGCCGCAGACCTGTTTGGACGAGACGGCCGCGACAGTGGGCATTGTCGACACGTGCAACAGCTTCGTGACCTGGACGTGGCGTTCTTCACCTGCCTGACTTTCGCTGGCCTGTGGCATACATACATGTACGTACGTTTTGCAGGGCGTTGTGCAGCTTGTTGATTTCTCGGCGCAGAACACGGACGGCCAGCTCTGGGCGCTCGACGCGACAGAAGCGCATGGCGGCCGCGGCGTGCAGTCGTCTGGTCCAGCCGTCGACCTCGGCTTCGTCGGCCGCCTGCAGAAGCCACGCCTCGCCTGCCGACGGCGCGCCCACGCAGAAGACGTGGCGCCGTCGATGCTCGGCCATCGGCTGCACCAGCGTGCCCGCCCACACGCCCAACTGCGCCGACGCCGTTGCGCCTTCGCTGAACGACACCCCTTTTCAATCTCACTTCAAAATCGAAGCGCGAATCAGCCGCACGCACTGAATTCGTGAACAGTCGTCGTCGAGCTTGCAACCATGAAGAGGCACTCGGTTGTCGCTGTCTTTCAATAGAAACAGGCGCAGTTCGGAGGACTGTAGCACGACCCAGAATGCTTCCCAGCAATCCTCGTCGATCACTTCAATCTCACTAGCTCCATCTTTCAATTTCCGTCTTGCAACAATCCACTTTTTGGCGTTTAATACGCCACAATGTCTAGCGTCTGTTGCGATTGCTTCAACGGAAGAAGCGACGTTTCCTGAACAAAAAACACAACGGTTGCAGCAGCAGCATGTAGGTGTGTAGGGTCGGTAGTATTGTGTGATTGCGACTGGAAGCTGAAGCTTATCATTTTTACACAAGGGTTTCGGCACTGTATACTATTATGTAGCAATCACAGCAAGACTGTAGTGATGTGACAGTGGCCGCAACGTAATGCGTGACAAACAATTATAACAGAAACAGTATGCAAATTGTAGATACCGTACAAATAATATATAGCTAATCCTACATAAAACTATGTAAATTTTCACATTACAGTAGAGGTAATGTACGTATACGCTACCGAGGCTATCAATAAATTTCTCAAACCGTGGATTGATTTGAAGCTTGTTGATGGACCCTCTTCTGATGCAGACGATAGGAGAGAGGAACGCCGTAGTTGAAGAGACGTCTCGAGCGAACTAGCTGAGGATACGGTGGGCCGTCGTCTGCTGAGTTGGTGCTCAGAGATGCTGCGGACGACGGCGGCGCCAGCCTCCACTCCTACTCCGCCCGTCTCGTCAGCTTCCGAGGACGGGGTTGAGCCGGATGTGGTCGCTGCGTTGGACGGGGGCGGGCCCACCCAGTGGGACAGCCGCTGCCCCGTCATCAGCTGTCGGGCGGCGTTCGCAGCCGGGCGCGACGCCTACAACAGAGTGTCTGCTGTCAGTTGGGTTGCGAAGGCGCTTTCCCACTGTTCCACTGGAGAGAACGTACGTCGGCGACGTTCACTTTGCGCTCGCCACTGTCCCTTGTCATTGCCACCTCCTTCGTCGCTGATGTCGAAGGCTCGTGTTGCTCGTCCAATGCCGGTGCAGCCGCTCGGCTTGTTGCGTCATGCCGTTGCGCGATCTAGACGAGGACGGTAGGCGAGTCGGTTGTTGTCTAGCCGCGAGCGTACAGCCGCGGTTCGACGAGAAACAACTCGCACGACCTTGCATTGAAGCCAGTCGCTCTTCTCGGCTCGTTTTTGCAGCACCACTTGACTTGGGTGACACTAAAAGCAAACTCCGTCCACCCCATACATTCTCGGCTCGGCGTGCGGAGGCACTGCGATGCGCGCTCTCGCTGAGTACACGTACGTACACAATTGTGGTGTACACAACATGATGGAACTAGATAGAACCGGCGCAGTGCTATGGGATTTGCACAAGTGAAGTCGTGAAGAGGCTGAGGGCTACCACACCACTACTATAGATACCAAGAGAGATTCGGCAGAGCGCACAGAAGACGGCCGGCGCGACCGACACTGCTAAGCGTCGATAACAGAGACATTGGGCGGAAACGCGGCCGGCGGCGAAGGCGAAGTGGAGGCGCGCGAGCGACTTTGAGTCGAAGCGCCGGCCGTGCGGTGTGGCGTTGGCGGTGCACGCCGCGTGACGGATTCTTTCCAGCGCCGCCGTGACCGTCCGATCGGCCGATCGCGTGAGAACGAGGTCGGCCTCGCCGCCCCACCCCCCTCCCCCCCCCCCCCTCCACCCTCTCGTTGTATGAGGATCAATATTAGGGGAAAAGGGGGAATGCCATGGTCATGCAGAAGCAGGCATCGTCCGTGGAGCAGTCTCGATCGGTGAATCATGGCAAAGTTGAGCAACTCACCACAGAAAGGAGAAATCTGTCGGCTTCTCGAGACGTCAAAAAGTTGAGGCCCCAGCTGAGTCCTCGTTGAGGATCCGTCCAGAAGACGAAACATTCGGAGCCGCGGAAAATGTCGACAGCTTTAACGAAGAACCAAGCGAGTGCGAGCGAATACATTTAGAAATCGTGTGAACCACATTCGTGAACCTGGCGAGCGCAGAATGGCGTCAATGACTTTCTCGGAAGTGTTGGCGTGGGCCGTCAGGTGGGACACGATCTCTGGTGCGTCTTCGAGCCTGCCGACCGTCAACGGCACCACCCTCTTTGTCATCGCTTGCCACTTGGTCAGACGCGCTTTGGCCCTGATGCCGTCCACTGCCTGAGCTTCTGTCAGGAGGAACACTTCCGCCCAGAATCTGGAAGTTGCATTTCGTGCCTGGCGCATCGCTCAGCGTCCGTTCTCCCACTATATGTACATAATGTATCTCACACACATTACAAATGCGCGAAAATTCGATCGAACCTAAAACGGGCCACTGTGCAGCCCTGTGAATAGAGTAAACACTCGTTCCAACTGTCAAGGAAATTCCGGGCGGACGTGCTGGGACATTTATCGATTCAGAGGGTTCTTCTGAATAGTCTATAGTCGGACTGCTGCAAAGAACATCGATAGACAACAATAAACACTACAACGTATATTAGGTATGTTGAGGAGTCAGCACCGCAACACAGTCCGTAACTGATCGCAAATCCAATTGCAGTGCTCCAAATAGACAGGTTTTGTTTATGCCTTCTCTGCTAATTTCCTTTACTTCATATCTTGCCCGTATCGGTACCCAAGACTCGCTAGGGCGTCGTAAACACTGAACTGTGAACCATAGGTCGTCCCGGATTGTCGCATACGCGTCAGACAGCCGCAAATACTGATTTATTGATGAAGACTACCCAATGGCTGCCTAGGGCCACATTTGCGCTCGGACAGAGACGACGCTTCAGCGAGCAGGCTGGCCCTGCCGCCTTCCGCTCACCGGACTTGACTGCTCCGCTCGTTTTGTCACACCGGCGTCTGCTACCGAGCAATTACGCTTGTAAACAATTAAGTCCGCGAGGACGGAGATATCTCGAGGCCCAGGAATTATCAATGGTCGTGCTGCCTCGCCTCTGCTCAGCGATTCGACAATGAAGGGCCGCGGGGGGTGGGAGGGGATGTGGTGGAGCGGCAAGCCTCGGTTGGTGGGTGGACGCCGTCCACTGCGGCTGCGTTAATTACGCAACTGGAACGCCGCAGCCTCAGAAGAGGACGCGTTCACGCTCCGTCGGCTGGCTGCGGGTGGCGTTCTACGCAGTAATGCCCGATGGCCGCTGCCTGCTGGATCAATTCTGGTCCCGTCTGCCGACCGACACGACGCGCCCCGTCCATTCACGGTGGACGCCAATTTCGCAAGAAAACTAATTACAAGCCAAGCCGTCGACGACGGACAAAAGGAGGGACTGGCGACCGTTTGTGCGGCTGGCAGTTGCTCATTATGGATCGATCGGCGTTGATCCGAAGAGCCGTTTTGGGGAATTGTGGAGCAGACCGTGTCGCTGGCTGACCCTTGGGCACAAAATCCCATAAGGAAGCGCACAAAGATGTCGCGACCAATAGGGTATGCTATGAGTGAAAAAGCGCTAGCGCGATCAAGCGCGGCGGACGTTCGACCACCTGAGCGTCTTCGACTCCATCGTGTAGGAGGCGTCGCTGGCTGGCGAGCGGTGCCTTCCACGGCCAGACGCATCGTCGCAAGCGCAGGCGAGGCTGTTGCCCATCTCTGTCGCACGTCACCGTACCGACGTCCGTCTCTCCTCAGCCGGCAGGGCTGGCGCCGCGTCTCTTGCCAATTGCATGCCACGCTTTATTGAGCCGTTCTGAAAGGTTCAAATTGAACGAGGACCAAGCTAGCCACGCTGTCAACGACGCGTCAAGAAGCGAAGGAAATGGCGGTTGTGCCTTTTTGCGTGGTAGTGTGCAAATTCAATTTGCCCGCGGCTTAGTTCCCCTGTGGCCGAAGCCGTTGAGCGGCTCGCTTCAGCGTTCCTTTCCTAGCCATTAAGCGTGTCAAATTCGTGGCGCTTACACGAGCAAGTTTTCGACAAGACGGACTGCGGGGTGGGGTGGGGATGGCTGACAAATCTGGACATTGAGACTGTCGCAGGTCGGCTCAGGCTGAATCGATCTGGCACTAAGACAGCAAGATGATGCGCTAAAAGTTCAGCTGTGGACGGATGAAATGGGTCGACGCCAGCGGCAACAGGGGTTCGGCGCTCCCTTGAGTTAGGAACTGTGGCTTGCAATGACGACAGCTAGCAGCGGCACAGCTGATGCGTGTCAATCGAACGCATAGACCAGAAACGGCTTATTCTTATCTCAAGGCCACTTCTCAAGGCCAGTCAAAAATGGCGCGGAACGGAGCGGAAGCGCTGAACACTGCGCGGTAGGCGCAAGCGTTGATTCTAGGTATCCGCACAGCGGTGGCCGCGGTGCATCCGACCACGACCATTGTTTAGTTCCGAAGGCTCGCCCGGAAGAAAGGCAGAGAGACGTGGGCACGAAACGAAGGCCCCTTTGAATCTGGGAACGTAGTCTCGGGCCAGAGGGACTGCAGCAGCTGCTGCGTTAGTAAGAGCACAGAACAGCGCCGCGCTGCCACCGCTTCGTCCGCGTAGGAGGCGCACGCCACCGAAATTCGATGCCGCCGCATCGCGACGACGCTGGCGAAAGCGGTAAATCATGGCGAGCGGTCCTTTCTTTCTCGGGGGACAGTAGCTTTGCACATTCATAGCAAACGAGGTCGCTTCCGCGTCTCGCGTGAGCCACTCGCTTCGGCCGAGCGTCGACTAAGTCCACTGGGAGATGTGCGGAGAGACCGCGTCCCACCAGACGACAAAGACATATGTATCTCTCTTTGCCGAGGCTAGTACAAAGGGCGCACGCGCGTGTGTGAAAGGAACTCAATGTAGCGTCTTCTGAAGGGCACTCGCAATAGCACATTTTCTATCACCGGCTCGAGCATAGAGCGTTTGGAAGAGTCGACATGAATAGCATCGCGGCACAGATCCAGTCCAAAAGTGTCGGCACTCGTCGACGGCCATCATCTCTTCTCGGTCCAGGCGGCGCAGGGCGAGTCAGTAGTGGTGGGGCAGCTGACGGCCGGCCAGCGGGGTGGCCTGGTCGACGTGGTCGATGGCGGTGAGCGCGTCCAGGTAGGCGGCGGTCCAGTCGACGGGCGGCGGCGGTCTGTCGGCGTCGACGCGCGGCTGGGCGCCGAGCAGCTGCTGCTTGGGCACGAGCGCCTTGATGGCGGCCTTGTTGTCGGCGTGCGCCTTGTAGAGGACGTCGCCGCGGTCGTCCTCGAGCTCGTCGGGGTGCTCGGGATAGAAGCGCGTCTGCGGCAGCGCCGCCCGCACCTGCTCCAGCATCCGCAGCTCGCGGCGCGACAGCTCGTCTCGCCGACAGTAGCAGCAGTCGCTCCACGCATGACCCATTCCAGCGCGCCTCGCTGCGCCTTTGCGTTATTCCAGCTCGAACGCTGTTACTACCTACTATTATAATGAGGCTAGCGCATTAAACTATTTGTAATTACGAAAGGGAAACAAGCGATGAGTCAGGCAATACGTGAACGGATAGAATACTGGGTATGCGTGTTCTTTCGTTGTCTGAAACCACCTGCGCATACTGCGTGCAATACTGTGACGCTAACGAACAGCGCGTCGTCCTAGGTTTGCATCGTCGAAAGAGTGGCTATGGTTGGGGGCCACTAAGCTAGCTTGCAGCGGCAGTGGCGGGCGGGCGCGCCCTTTTGTTGATAACGCTGGTTTGCATACGTGGCACAAGGGTTGGGGCTGCCTGCTCAGCGCAGGCTAGCGCAGTCGCAAACGAGAGGTGTAAACGTCCACTTGAGTTCGTTAGCGTCGACAGTCATGCAATCGGCCCTTGGATTGGTTCTGCTGTGCGTGTGTGCATTGGCTGCGGGTGAGTTCAACGATACGCAGCTTGCATTCGGAAATGTCGCGCTTCGTGTCTCTTACTTACAGGCGAGACAGCAGCTGCGACCAAGTCGAAAAATCAGTGCCTGGGATGCATGACTGCGATTCCGCTCCTCCGTACGGGTATCAATAAGTATCAGGTACGCGCGAGACGGAGAGGGTGGACGTTGTCGCGGAAGAGGCACGTGCGCTACAGGAGGAGATCAAAAGCTTCTTGGCGCCGCACGTGTGCAGTCTCGTGGCGGGCGCGGACAAGGAGCTGCAGTCGAGCTGCGACCTCTACTCGGGCGTGCTCATGGACACGGGCTTCAACTACGTCGCGAACGAGGCGCTGTCCGGCGAGTTCTGCCGCATGATGCAGCTCTGTACCGCCGCCGACGTCGAGGCCAACTGTCCGCTCGTCAAGGCGGCCATCAAGGACGGGGTGCGCGAGCAGCGCACGCCTTTTCCGACCTTCGTCGTCCAGGCCACGTCAGTCGATTGCAGGAGCTGGGCGAAGCGCTCGACGTCCTCTGCGACGCCAGCGGCGCCATGGCCACGTCGTGCCGGCGACTCCTCGCCGACTACGGTCCCATGGTCAAGACGTTCCTCGCGCAGATGGTCAAGAAGGTTGGCGTCAAAGACGACGACGTCGACAAGGCCTGCGTGCTTGGTAGGCGTCAGGTTCGCATTACAGCTTCGTGTGTGTGACAACATCGCGCGCGTTAAGCAAAAGAAAAGCCAAAGAAAAAGAAAGACAAGAAGAAGGAGGCTAAGACAGATGACGAAGATGACAAGGAGCGAACAGAACTCTAATTAACAAGTACAAGTGGCAACAGGAAGTTTCTTTGCGTCGTAGGAAATCATGTCCATTCGTTGACTAACTTGTTTGGGCTCTCTCTGCATACGTGCTGATTTCTGTTCGTGTTATGTTATGTATTGACATTGTTTGCGCATACAAAATGCTCGATATGTATGAAAAGGCGTTTTTCTGATTGTGCGCCTCACATATTGCATACAAGTTGAATTCGCTCCACAACCTACAGTATACACTATACAGTATTGTCGTCAAAGGAAAAGAAAGACGCTGTTGTTGAAGTCCGCGTGTTGCTGTAGAGAAGAAAGTTGTGTGGCGTGGCTGCGGGAGCATGGCTGCTGCAAGTGCTGGCGGCGACGCCAGCTTGAAGGCGAGCCGCGAGAAGCGGAAGGCCTATTCGAAGTCGTTTGTCATTCCCAAGAAGAGCAGAGCCGTAGGCGTCCTTGGCGGTTGGTCTGGCGGTGCTCTGCCGGTAGGCGCAGTCAGTCGACGCACGACGGGCCGCGGCTTGTGCAGGTGGCGGCGCTGAGTGCGGCGGCGCGCGCGCGGGCGCGTCGGGAGCACTGCGGGAGGTGGACGTGCGCTCGCGCGAGTTCTGCAACGAGGTGCTGCCCGTGATTCGCGAGAGCTGCGCCTTTCCACGCGACTTCCACAAGTTCGAGTTCCTCAGCTGTCAGTCCGTCCAGAATCCGCGTCTCTTGAAGAAGGTGCTCCTGTGGGCCAACCTCCGCTGCGGCGGCTCACAGTTGGGACGCGCCTCTAGCCGTAATTGCAGTTCTTGGACAAGCGGAAAAGCCTGAAGGCGGATTCGAAGAATGACGCCGCCTCCTACGCCTTTGTCGATCTGTCGCATGTCTCGCAGGCAAACGCTCTCACACTTCGCAGCGAGGGAATGTAGCTGGACCGAGCGAGGTGTTTAGACCGAGGTGGAAAACGTAGCTGGACAAGGTCTTCGATGCGGAAACTCCGTCGACGGCTCGCTGGGCGACGCGACCAAAGGCCAGCAAATACTTGAACAAGCGCGAGTAGTCGGTGTAAATTGCGTCTCCCTTCAGGAGTGTACCTTTCACGACATGCCGATCTGACGGTTCCTTGTCTGGCGGACGGCTCTTCGGGCGCTTTGCTTGTCTGTCGGATTCTGAAGGTGCGGCGACGGGGCTGGCAGGAGGGAGGAGGCGGCGTGGAGGTGTGGGTCGCTTGGTGCAGGGCAAGTGGAACTCCGTGGGCGCCGGCTCGTACGACATGGAGCCCAGCATGGACGCCGACTGTCACGTGGCCGCGCAGACGCACGCCCAGCTCTCCGCCCTCTCGCGTCGACAGCGCTACGACTTGGCCCGCGTACGCACACCAACCAACCACGACCGTTCTCCAGTGTGCTACTGCTGCCACGTTGATGGCTGTACTTGCTCAGCTCTACTGCTACGAGTACGTCGACTTCGAGCCGGCCGCCCATCCCAGCACCGTCTGCCCCGTGGCCGTGGTTCGGTGGCGTTTCGGCGCCGCGTCGGCGTCGTCGATGCGGTCGGCCTTCACGAACCGCTGCTGGGCGGGCAGGCTCCAGTGCGGCGGCGCGGATTCGCAGACGCGCCTGCGCGTCAACGGCGCCTGCCTGCTGGCAAGCCACGCCTCCAGGCCGCCGTCCCACCTGTAGGGCTGCCGCTGACGCGAGCGGAGTGGGCGGAGAGGCTCTGGAGCGGCGTTCAGGACGGCAACGTTGACGGTGGACGCGCTCGTGCCCTTCAGCGACTGCATGCACTACGACGGTCTCGCGGAGGCGGCGCAACGCGACGCCGCCTTCTTCAACTCGTCCTGTCGGCAGCGAGAGCTGAAGCTTCGCAAAGGCATCTACCTCACGTACTTCCGTCTCGCGCTCCAGACGACGGCCGGGCCCAGCAAGAGCTCGGCTGCCGCTTGGGAGCAGTTCGTGCGAGATCTCCGCTCGGATCGACTGGTCCGTGCGCGCCGCGCCGCGTCCGCTGCCGGCGTGCGGTGGCGAGCGGCAGTGCGCTGCTGCGTTCAGGCGGCGGCTTGCGTTCTGCCGAGAGGTTCTATGCTGCTCGCGTTTCCATCTTCCGAGTTCTCGAACTGGCTTGGCATACCGCACGTACAAGTCAGCGCGGCCGACTCTGACAGTTTTCTGCACTGCTTCATGTTCTCCTACAAGTCGCTGTCCGCGTCGTCCAGCAGCGCAGGGCTTGCGACTCGCGACATGCTCGACTGGAGGTGACGCACTCTCCACCCCCCCCCCCCGGGGCTCACTTTGCCCATGCTTTGCTTGCTTCACTGTAGAGAGGGCGAATGTCGTCCGCGACAGCAAGAGCTTTTGTACGGCGACTCGCCCAAGCTGCTTTACTACTTCGACGCGTTTCGCGAACGGCACAGCAAGTCGGCCGACGCGCCGCTTTCGGGAGAGCAGCCGCCGCCCACGCAAGTGCAGCTCGACCAGTCGCAGGCCTTGACCGACCCGCGTCTCGCACGTCCCCCCACGAAGCCGTCGAGCGAAGTCGGGACTGAGCAGGCCCCGCCCTCCGAGGCACCTCCACTCGCACCCGCGGCAGCAGCAGCTGCTGCTGCCTCGGAAGAGGCGCCCGATGGCCTTCTCGAGTCTGAGCAAGCTGGGCAGCGAAGAGTGGAGCCAGAGGGCGAGCAGCCGCCCTCCGTGCGGAATGAATCCGCAGAGAGTGGACGAAAGAAGTCGCGCTTCGTGTCTGCTGCCGAGGCGATCGCATCGCTACCGCTGCCGATTCCTTCGTTGCGTGCAACGGAACGAAACGCCGCCGACGCGGACGAAGCTGGCCCTCGACCGGCCAAGCGGCTGAAAGTGGCTGAGGAGTCACAAGACGTGCAAGAAGTCGAGACGGTTGAGGAGGAATGGTTTGGAATTCTCGGTTTGCGACGGTTTTGGTTGACTGCTGTGCGACGCGTCGTCTGCTGCAGCAACGCGGATCGCGGCTCGTCCGCTGCCGAGGAGGGGGCGGCGGAGAGTGCGGAGTCGTTCAGTCCGGCGCGCCGAGCCGAGATCACCAACCTCGTCCGCTACCTCCAGACATACGGCTCCGTGTCGGCCTCGCAAGCTCGAGCGGAGGTGACAAGCGGCGCGTTGCGTTCCCTTGGCGCGCCGCGCACAATCTATGGGCGACTAGGGACAGGCGTCGACGCGAGAGGTGGGCGACGACATGGAGCTGTCTTCGCCGGACGAGGTCGAGTCTCCTCCGCCGTCCGAGCAGGGCGACGACTGCTCGGCCGCCGAGAAGCCGCTCTTCGTGCCAGTGCCGCCGGCGGCGCCGGATCCCATCGCGATACCCACTGGAGAGGAAGGCGAGAAAGGTGCCGTCTTCGACGTCCGCTTCCTCGCCTCCAGTCCCCCTCCGCCCGCCTCGCCGCCCGTCGCCCAAGCCGTCGCTGCCGGCGCCTTCGAGGACGACGACGACGGAATCGGAGAACCGGCGTCCCCGTCCCTTGAGAGTGGGCCGTCGGCGAGTCGCCGATATGTGGCGCCAGCACGACCTCTGATTATCCGTACCGAAGACGACGACGCCGACGACAGCGACGACCGCACCGCCTCGGCCAGACTTCGCCTACCTCTGCACTCGTCTTCGTCCCTACTCCAGGAACCGCTTGTGTCGTCAACCGTACCCGAGGTCAGAGTCGCGTTCTGCGTGAGGGGGGGGGGAGGGGGCCTTGGTAGCGTTCGACACGAGTGTTTTCTAGGAGCCGGGACGGACGTGCGACGTCGACATGCGTGTTGGAATCGGGGCGCCGCCGCTTGCCCTGCGCCGTCGACAGCCGTCTCCCGACGACGAGACAGCGGCCGGCTACGACGAGCGCGCCGACCGCCTCCAGCGCCAGCTGCGCGCTCGTCAGCTGGAACGGCGCCGACAGGAGGAACGGCCAGCGCTACACCCCACCGTCGCCGACACGGACCACAGGCCGCCGCACGTTGGCGAGAGGGTCGCCGCGCCGCCCTCGCTACTGCAGACCGAGAAACCCGTGGGCGTCTCTCCATTCCCAGCTCCACCCGGCTGGGACCGACAGCCGCCCTCCTACGTTGCTCCGCGCTACGCTCCGACACCGACTGTGTACGGGGCGCCGGTGCCAACCAAGCTCGCACCTCGTCAGCCAGTTCCAGAGAGGTGTGCCGATGGACACACCGAACTGCGATGAAACAGTGCTTTGTCTTAGACTCGGCTATCACTATGCGAGTGCTGGGCCATTGCCAAGTTCGGCGAATAGCGCTTGGAGGCGCGAAACAACACTCCTTCCACCCCCTGAGCGCAGCCGCGCGCCTACGGCAGCTTCTAAAGAGGTGCCCCTTCGGATCCTCGACATGGCTCAGGAGCAGTTGAACCGTACTCGCTGCTTTTCAGTTTCGTCCCATGCTTTTGAATCACTCGGCTGCGGAGCGCCGCGCAACGGAGGGCCGCTCTCCGACTACTACTGCTGGCGAAGTGGCGGCGCCAACAGGCGCTGGGTCCGCTGGCGTTGGTGCCGACTTGCCGATACCGCAGCTCTTCTCCGACCTCGGCCTTTCCTCGCCGCTGGCGCGCTCCACCTTCGGAGACACGACGCACTCGATAACCGCTCCGTCGACCGCAGAGAGCGTCCTCTGTAGTCTGGGCCTCAGCAGCTCCGGTCACGCGCCCTCGACCAACACTCTCGCCGACGCGGCGGCCATCTGGCGCAGCAACGCGGTGGGTTGCTGTCGCTGCTCTCCGAAATGGCCGGCAGCTGTGGGCCGACAATTCCAGAGGCAGTCGACAGACAAGGCGCTGATGGCCGAGGCAGCCCAGTGCTTCGGCGGCAGCGTGTCGACGCCGACGAGCGCGCAGCCGCGGCGCGTCGTCCCAGCCGTCGGCATCGTCGTGCCCGACGACTCGATTTTCAATCGTGCCTCGGCCGATGACGTGTCGCAAATGCTGGAGCTGTTCAAGAGCTGGTCGCAGCGGTCGGTGGCGTCCTGGAAGCTGCAGCTGCACTCGCAGATCGTGCTCAGCTTGGCCACGTTCAAGTACGCGCTCGCCCGCCACGCGAGGGCGCACCGCCTCGCGACGCGTTGCAGGAAGACGCTGGAGCACGGCTCGGCGCCCTTCAAGCGGATCAGTCAGATCCTGCAGCTGCTGACGCGCTACCGCAAGGAGGAGGTGGTGGAGCTGATGAGCAATCACGACTGCGACGACAAGCGGCGCACCTCGGAGGAGTATCTGCGCTGTCTGGGCCGCCTGCGCGCCCACGCCGACGCCGACGCCGTCGTCGTCCTCTTGACCAGTGGGCTCGTCTCTCCTTGGCCACTTCTCCTGTCTGCCCCCCCCCCGGCCGACTGCGCGTCTTTAGACCTCAGCCCCAGCAGTCGCGTCGGCAAGTTGTTCGTCGACGAGCGCGTCGACGTTCTCAACGTCACGGCCCTCATCGACAAGTACAACGGAGTCGCCCTGCCGCCCTAGGCACGCACCCGGTCGCCGCCTCTCTGGCAGTTCGCTCCTTAAAAAGAGTCTCTCCTCCAGCGCATCGATTCACTGTTGTACCGGTGTGATTGGAGTTGAAACAATCGATTTCGGCTCGCGCCCATCTCCGTCTTCCGGTTGTGCGTAGGGTCTGTTCAGTTTGAATGTACGCGTTGCGCAAACATGTTTTCTCGCCGAGCCAAGCGCACCCATTGGTCTGTTCGACAATTGCTCCACCCCGTGTAGTGGTTGCGTCGGCGAAAAGGTGGCGTCGCATTGGCAAGTGAGGCCTGAACAAAAGATCGCGCCTCTACTGATGGCCAATTGAGTTTGAATGGGCCTGTCACTCGGCAGGTGACGACAGTAGTGCCGCGGCGGCTCGGAAACTCTCGCTCGATCGCTGGGTTCGGGGCCGCACTTGAGACGCCTACGGACCGACCCGGCAGCCGCTGACTCGACGCCCTCTCCGCAGCAGTTGCCTCGAGTCCCACGCTGCGTTCGACATGTCGGTTGCGCTGCTCGCCGCCTTCGTCGCCGCCTTCTCTCTTCTCCATGTCGCCCATCGAACTGCCGGCGCTTCGCGGCTCCTCGTCGAAGTCGTGGGCCAAACGACCAGCGAGTGCCCAACAGGTATTCCTACTCGATGGCTGTGGCGGTCACACTGTCGTCGACGCGTGCTGCCCAGGTGTCGACCAGCGTGTCTTCGCAAAAGACGACATTCACTTTGACTGGCGCCCCATTGTTCGTTACGGAGAGGAAGACCAACTGGTCGTGGTAAGTTGCTGCGTCGCTGTCGAATCGCTGCATCGAATCGTCTTGTCGACTTCCTTCTCCTCTCCCATACAGGTTGACACGGAGGGCAAGGTGACGTCCATTTCCTTCCCGGGCTGCTATCGGTTGCGGCTGACCGTTCGTCCACTGCGCGTGCTCCGTAATCCGTACGCGGAAGTCTACATGCGACTCGGCGAGAAGATGCCTTGCATGCAAAGGCGGCCGCCGCCCGCCGCCGATGAAGTTACGTCCGACTTGTGCGTCAACGTGACGTCGCCGGTCGACTACTGCCCGCTGAGCAGGGACGAGACCCTTCGAAGGATGTCCGGCGACGAGGCATCCAGCTGGTGCGAACTCCTGTCTTGCCCCGCCCCCTCCCTACAGTCGTCGCAGCTACTATGAGATCAGCCCCTTGTTCTTTTAGTCGGTTCTGCAATCTTTGCGCGCAGGCGAAGCGCCAAGAAGGCAAATACTCGAAGTACGCGAAGCTGCTGGGCGTCGACCCCAAGGCGGCGGGGGAGGAGGAGTGCGCGCTGACGGAGCCGGGGGAGTCGTACACGTTCGAGATGGACGTCTGCACGCCCGACCGCCACGAGCTCGAGCAGCTCGACGGCGACGCGCGCGGCGCCTTACGACGCTACTGGGAGTTCGTCAAGCAGGTCGGCCGGCCCGAGTCCACGCACGGTCGCGGCGCCCCGCGCGCACCGCAGTAGGCGCATCGACAGGGTTCCGTCGAGTTCGTCGTGCACGTGGGCGAGCGCGAGCGGCCCCGCTCTTCGACGCTTCAGTCCTGCGCCATGCTGTGCCGCTCGCTCGAGAGCCACTCCAAGGTCGCCAACAGCCACCCCGCCTACGAGCAGCTCCTTCGCAATCAGATAGAGAGACGCTGCGAGCCGCACGACACCTACCTGGGATGCATCTATTCCACAACTCGCTTTGTTGTCACTGAAAGTGACGTATAAGAAACGGATATTCCCGGTGTTGCAGCTGCGCAAGTGCTCTGGAGTGACAAGGGCAACAGGGCCTCTGTTCTGCGTTCAACATTCATTGGTATTGCTAATTAATGAGGGAGAGAGATGCGCTGCCCATTTGAAATGAAACAACACTGCCTGTAGCAGGAGCTTTTGGCCCACTGGCGAAGCTGCCGTAAAAGAACGCCATGAAAATAACGTATGTACAATGTACCTACGTACGTTACAACCAAAACAGAGAAATCGAAATCTGTGAGCGAGGCAGCGTGCAAAGTGCAAGCGCTGAAGTGCTTGGTGTGGTTTCCGGCAGCTGAGCATCGTGTCCGGTGCTGGGTGAGAAGCGCCGAGGACAGGGCGCGTTTCCCCACGTGAGTGGCAGAAGTGGGTTGCTGGCGGTGGCTGTAAGCGTGGCTGTCTGCTTGCGTTGCTTCGTTTGCCGGTGCTGCCTGTCTCTCCGGCGGGCGAGCGACGAGAGCGAAGGAGATGAGGGCCCGTAGTGATTGAGATCGAGACGAGTGAGGGGCCCCCGTAGGCCGGCTGCTGGCGGCCAGGCGAATGGTCAGCGTCAGCGTCGATGAAACATGCCGTAAAGGAAGGGGTTAAGCACGGAGTTGAGGACCACGGCCGTCCTGAGCCAGTAGGTGTACTGGTTCAGTTCGGCAACGACTTCGTATCCGATGAAGGCGTGCTGGATATTCAACAGCTCGACCACGAAGTAGGGTAGCCACAGGACGACGTATGCGAGCACGAGAACGGCACTCGTCGTTAAAGCCCTGAACCCGCACCTTCTCCCCGTGTACACAAACGACTGGCAAGGCAACCTACCTAGATACATGTTGAACCACCAGTACCTGTTGCGCATGCGCGTATACCGGATGCTAATGATGCTGCGCCGGCCTTGCTGGTGCCGACCGCCGCTTCTGTAGCTGTGGTCAATGGAGCTGGCGCGAATTCCATTGCCTAGAATGTGTTTGCAGAAGACCAGAAGTTTGATTGAACCCATTGGCGACGACAGGCCTACGTAAAGGAGGCAGTTCCCCTTCTTCTTCAATAGGTTCCAGTTGCAAAACGAAGCGCGTCGGCGCCGACTCCTCCTGCGCGTTGTGGAGGGGGTGTTGTGCCAGCGGTGTCGCCGCTTCCACCGTCGACACGTTTGTCGTGGTTGCTGAAAGATGGTTCGCTGTGGTGGTGGTGGTGTAAGAAGGCGACACCGACAATAAGAATGTTTGAGAACACCGACTTGGACTTCTGACGGAGGCGATTCCGCAGCCGGCCTGGACAGAGGAGGCGGTAGAGCGACGTCTGTAGACGGCCTCGGTGCTATACTGTGGCGGCATCATGATCGAGTACCAGCCCAGCCAAATGCCGACGAATGCATAGCAGGCGGTGATGATGACCATTGGCAGCAGAAAAAGCAGCACCGACTGCGTCATGAAGTAGGCCATCTCGATCGAGCTCCTCTGCTTCATGATCGAGTCGCACATGGCGCTCCTGTAGTCCTTGGGGCCTGAACCACGGCTGTCCTGCGCGCCGACGGGCCGAACGAAGCGCGACTCAGAGCTGGGCACGCACTGAGCACGACCATGACTTGCCGCCAGCAGCGCTCTCTACGCCTCGTGTCCCACATGTCTATGCACTGCTCCCAGTTGTAGCGGCCGTGCTCGGGGAAGCGTCTCGTGCTGTAGAGGAAGAGCTGCGGGAGGCTGGGCAGAACGGCGCAGAGCCAGCCGATGCGCAGCGCCCACCGGACGCGCCGCAGTCCCTTGGGGTCGTCGTGCGATGGAGGAGCGCTCTGTCGTAGCAGCGACCACAGACGGTCGACGGCGACGCAGACGATGACGTTGGAGGAGATGAATAGGGCGAGGTATTGGCCCGCCATATTGATACGGCAGAGGAGGTCGCCCAGTTGCCAGCCGTACGTGTACATCCAGAAGACGCGGAATGGGACGTAGAAGAAGATGACGAGAAGGTCCGAGTAGTTGACGTGCTGCTTGAGCAGCTCCAGTCGACAGACGGTCGAGGGCCGCTCTCGGCGCTGTTCGCGCAGTTGCGACAGCGCCGCGAGGTTGACGGGCGCGCCGACGGCAAAGAGCACCGACAGCAGCGCCATCTCCCCGTAGTCGGTCCACTCGGCAGCGGGCGGCTTCACGTTCCACTCGGACTCGTTCATGGCACCGCGGCGGCGACGACTGCGCTGCCGCGCCTCCGCCGGCTCTCTTCTCGCGCCGTCCTACGACTTCGTGGCACACGCATGAACGCACTCGAGAGGCGACCGGCCGAGGCGAATGGCTAATTCGACGACGTATACTGTTTCTCCGACATATACATGCGGCTGCTGCCAGTCCCAGAACGGCGCTAATCCGCAACTAGACCGAAAGACGAGCGACCGCCCCGCACGCACACTGTCGCGAGCCTCTGGGAGCAGTTGCCATTGCTGTCGGTGTCGACTTCTTCGCCGAATCTAACGTGTCATGTCGCACCTTCACTGGTGCATTTCTTCGACTAGCATGTCAAGAAGCCAGAACGTTGTTAGAAGACAGCAAACGGCGTCGGCTGGGCTTTCCGGCAATCAACTCACGACGGTGTCGAGGAAATAGAACCGTTCTCGCTAGGCCAAGATTTTTCCACTGTCTTGAAATAGCTGGAGAAAAGTAGCCAAGTAGGGAAGGCGTGCGGCACGCTTGGCCATCGGCGCACTATTAGCCGTTATTATTCGCGTCGCCGACCGATCACGTTCTCGCTGGTGTCTCCGACAGAAAGAGTCCTTCCGCTCGGCTGCTGGCAGCGCGCGACGTGGCGTCGACGCCGAGGACGGAGGAGTCTCCCGCTGTCTGTTCGGTTTACGGCGAGGAAGCGAGCGCGGCCGAGGACGACGCGAGCAGAGCACGCCGCTACTCGGCGCCGGAATGCATTTCGAATTGCCGACGCAACAACGCCCTCGACTCACGCGCTAAATATTGCCGCAGACGACGACGCCGCCGCCGCCGCCGCCGCCGCTCTGGCGACACGACGCGACTGGCCGGCCTGAAAATCCGCACTCCTAGTAACTAGGCAAGTTGGGCAGCTGTCGTTTGAAAATCAACTGCTCGGGGCAGTCCTCCGCTCGTCGCCCAATCACAGAAAGGGAATCAATGAAGTTTGCAGGCCTCATTTAATGAGCCCAACGAGTCTGGCTCGCGTGGCGAGCTCCCACTGTGCAGACTTTCATGTGCCACGCCTAGGGGGTCGGTCCAGCTGGCAGGGGGCCCCCTACTCAGCTAATTACAATTCGCGTGACGTCATGAAACACGCCACGTCGCGTTACGATAGCCCGCCAGGAGAGGCAATGAACAATGTTCACTGGTTCAGCGCACGCGCATGGTAGATGCTATAGATGCTCACTAGGATGTACAGGGTACATTGTACCCCATCATACAGGGTGTACTAGTAGTTCATCTATGCGCGCAGCGAGCAGGTTTTCTGGTTTTCGCGCAGCGGTTTTCGCGCAGCGAGCGAAGAACGCCGCCCGGACCGGTGCATTGAACGCTCGCAATTCAACTACTTTAAGCGTTATAAATAGGACGTGAAGAACCTGTTACAGAGAAGAAACGGTCACTGCCTCATGAAAATGTCATTATAACACACCTTTGTGCTCAACATCGCCAGTACTGGACTGCCTTGCGCAGATTGGACACACTGCAATCCATATAAAAATTTCAATTACAGATACAATCCATGTACGTACACAATCCACCCATGAGCAAATATGCAGAACAGCAAAATGCTTCTCAAAAATACAGTATTGATACTGGCGACGCATTACCTAGCGGCGGAATATGCAACAATCACAACAATGTGCATTTAAGTTGTAAAAATTTGCATTCGAGTTAAATTGCAATTCAGTTACGTGTACTGTACATGAATGTGAGGACCACGAATACTGTGAGTTGGTTAGTTCTCCGCAGGTTCTCTAAATATGCCAAGAGAACTATCTATCTATTGCATTGGTTGACTTCCTTTGGCTTTTGCTGCAACACATTACAAATTTTTCATTGTTGCTTTTCAACTGAGCATTTGCAGCATGATTTTATGACACATTGTATTGATGATGAGTCACTACTGAAGACATGAAAATATTGATAATGAATCACTTCTGAGCACTTTGTCGCAGGTGTCCTGAGTTGTAGCGGTTAGTAATGTGGGGACGACAGGCGGCAACGTCCACTACGCCGCTGCGTCATCGGACCCCCACAGCTGCGCTACCTGTGAACTCGTTTTGTGCGCTTTTGTGCAGTGCGGCTACGACAGCCAAAGTCGTAGTCGTCGCGTCGTAGTCGTAGCGACATTCGAGCCTAGTTTTGCGCCCCCCCCCCCCGCTAGGCGCAGCTAGGTGTCGCTATCAGCGCGTCCTTTCAAATCCCGCCTTTGTGATTGGACGACGCATGCGTGGGCGTTCGCGCGCATTTCCGCTCGCGTGACTGGCGCTGACCCTTGGTCACTCTTCCGTTTTCAGACTTTCCCCCGTTTGTTTTGCCCCTTCCCCCCGCTCGCGGCGAAGCCACCGTGCAACCTTTCTGCGTCTTGCACGCGTTGGTGACGGGCCGAATAGTGCAGCGTCGTTGGACGGTCGTACCCAAACCTGCACCTGAGCCGTTCGCCTTGACCGCTGACGGCAGCCCCGTCACGTCAACGCCAGCGAGCTCTCACTCAAGCGCACCGGCGCAGCGGCCGCTGACTCGACCTCTGTCGGCAGCCCCGGCACGTCGACGCCAGCCTGTCTACACAGCGCGCTGCGACAGGCGAAGCAGCGTCGGCTCAAGCGCGTTGCGACAGGCGAAGCAACGTCGGCTCTTGCGCGGCAGGAACTACGGAGGGGAAGTTTGCGCTGCGCCCGTTTCGTGTGTCGTTGTCACATCGTCTCTCGCCAACGTGGGGAGACAGCGCTCCCTAGAGGCGAATTCGAGTTGCAGGAACGCGCGCGGATTTCAGTGCTAGCCAACAGCCGGACGAGCAGTGTAGCGGTAGCCAGAGGCGGCAAGTTTAACGGCTTCCCGCTCACACGGGGTGTACGTAGGCGCTCTGTCGACGTCGGACGGCGGACCGTATAGCCGGCCGGGACCACGAGCGCCTCATAATAACAATATGTGGGCATTACACAAGCGTCGTCACTCATATTACGTCATACTCATATTACTTAAAAAAAAAGACTGCATCTATACGTAGTTGTGAAAGTTGTACAAAATGAACGGTTGGTTCATTTTCTTGCTGGCGCTGCAGAGGCCGTATGGAGCTGCGGCAACTCGCTGCTTCATCGGCTCGTCAGCCCCATCGACAGCGTTGTTTGCGAACCTGCGGCTCAAAGCGTGCGACGCCGTCCACGACCGCTGCGTCGTCGGCAGGCACAGAACGTCGGCGCCAACGGTCGATAGGGGCATTTTCTACTTTGGCTGCGGCGACGTCGACAGCTGCGCGATGGAAACATCGATGGGCGACGACCAGCGGTGGTGCTGCCTCGTCGACGCCTGCAACGACCCACGCCTCTGGCTGCCGTCGACGCCATCCCGCGACGGAACACGAAATGAATCGGCCGTTGTTCCCCATAGAACAAAACGGTCGGAGGACGTCCACTACTCTTGTCGGTCTTGCGAGGACGACGAGATGTGCCGATACTTGAAGAGGTACGATATGAATACGGGAAGAATTCTTGAAACGAAAACGGACTGCTATAATGATTGCCGAGCCGATCCTCCCGGCGTGAACGAGGTTTATGCCGTGCGAGGACAATACAAAGTAGCTTACTGCTGCGAACACAAAGGTGTGCAGTGTAAGCAGAGCGGATGGACCGCGTTGCTACATCTCATACTCGATTCTCTGCAAGGCTTCTGCTACCACGACTTCGACCCTGTGGATAAAACGCTCTTCTCTCTGGAGGTGCGCCAGCGTCGGCCTCTGCCGCAGAAGTGCGTCAAAAAGGACCAGTGCGTCACCTTGTACTCGAAGGGCCCTGAGAACAGAGGCGTCGTCGCAGCCTGCGAGTCCTACGAGTCGTCACAGTTTCCTCACATCAATTTCACGTGTAAAGAGGTCGTCGAAAAGGCGAAAAAAGAGCGATGGCGCGAGATAGATTCCTCCGCCCACTGCGCGGCTGTTGGCGACGGACGGACGGCGGTGTGCTGTTGCGAGGGCGCCATCTGCAACGATCCCATCAAAGACCCCAACATGAACGTCGCGGCGCTGTTCAAACGACTGACGAAGACGACTCGGCCGACGACGACGATGACGACTTCCACTTCAACGACGACCACGACGACGATGTTGAGGACGACGACGGCGACAACGACGACGTCAACCGCGACGACGACGACGACGAGGACCAGCAGCCCCACGACGACTCTGACGAAGACTGAGCTGGACGACGAGGGAGTAGCAGGCCGTTCCAGCGCTGGCACCCCGGCGGCGAGACAGTCCAAGGCGGTGCTGTGTTTCACTGGCGTCGTCACTTTCATAGGACGCACCTACTAGAAAACGCTGCCAGTAGGTAGACAAAGCCGATCATTAAATCGATCACAGAGTGATTCTGCTCAGTAGTGTTACTACCGGAAGGAATTCGTTGAGTTGTAACTTTTCTTTGAACCGTCACAACCGCTCCACTGCGTAGGTTCGCTGAAGCAGAACGGCGTCGTTAGTACATGAGAAATCCTTTCCCCATGATGGGGCGGGGCTTGCCCTATAAAATGCCCCTAGAGAGTAAATTTAAGGGCTTCGGTAGTTCTTTCAACGAACCAATTTTTGTGCGAGCAAACGCGCATGCACACATACAGTACGTTCACCATACCGTTGTCTCACCCGAACAGCGACGGCAACTGGTCAACGATCCTCACACGAGTGCTCACCTGGACTTTGTCAACGTCGGCGCCACCATCGGCACCGTCCCGCTAAACCGGTTTCAATGCGTTCCATGCGCCGACCACGACGACAAAAGCAGGACTCGAGAGACCGTTCTTACGGTTTGGTCGCGTCGCAGCTCGCGCTACAAGCGAGGGCGACGTTGCACTTGCCGCACGGCTTCGTGATTCTGTTCCCGCGGTCCGTGTAGTACAGCACTTTTCGCAGCACGCTTTTTACGGTCGTCAGCGTCTGAAGTCGGAAACGAGCCGATGTCCTCACTCGCGCAGTCTTCGGCCATTTTACGTTTCTCTCTGCAGTGCATTAAACATGGTGATTGCTAGCTCTCTGACAAACGGAAGCGCCGCGCTGTGTCGTTAGCACATGAATAAATTCAACTACGAAATGCTGTGCAAGCGCAATACCCAAATGCCCCTTCTTTCGCTAACTAATGGGGGCAGACGCGCCTCGCAGTCACATAAGACGTGCGTACGATCTCGCAGTGTTCACGCGCTATCAAAGGCAAGGTCATGTGAAGTAGAAGTGGCTGCGTTAGTCGGTGCTGTGAGTCCAAGTTCTGCAACGGTCGTCCATGCGTGTCATCGGCTGTGCTCTCTTTCGGCGAACGTCTAGGGCGCGCCGCCGCTGCGCGCTTTCTGGATCAACGACGCGGTCGTGCCTCCCTTGCGTCGGAGCTTTTGTTTCTTTGACGGCGTCGCGCCCGTACCGGAGCTGCTCTCAACGGCCGATGGCGGAGCCGTCTTCGTAGCGGTGGTCGTCCCAGAGGTCGTTGTCGTAGTCGACTTGTCAGCGG